>JANHGL010007841.1:7535-21563 GCA_024611195.1 Ceyx melanurus | reverse complement strand
AGCCTCCTCTTCCTCACACTGAACACTCCCAGCTCCTTCAATGGCTCCTCATCAGATTTCTTCTCCAGGCCCTTCCCAGTTCCATTGCCTCCTCTGTACTGGCTCCAGCCCCTCCAGATCTCTCTGGGATGGAGCTGCCCAGAGCTGGACATAAGCAGATGTCCTGTTCCAAGATGGCACTGATAGGCTCCTGCTCTCTACTCACTCCCTCCAATATTTAACCTTTTCTATAACAGAATACAACATCTTTTCTATAACAGAACACATGCAACTAGCATGGAACATTAATCATTTCTTTACACCTAACAGTGAGTAAATAAAGTGGCAAACTCCCATCCGTCGGCATCTCCAGGGACAGCATTTGAACATCTAAGATACATTTTATTCCTCCATATAGACTAGTTAATTCCTCTCAAATAGGAAACCACTGGGGAAAGAAAAGGTTCCATTTCTGAGTCACAGTTGCATTTGATAGTCAGTAGCACTTCTGCTTTCCTTTCTTTGAAAGGCAATTCAAACCACAGCAGTGTCAGTAGAAATTAAGCTGTGACTGTCTAACCCAAATGCAATTATGATTCACATGGAAAGCACAAGTTCCTGTATCTGAGCTAACCTCCAAAAGCAAACACTTTTCTGCAGTGCATACACCTAACAATTTCAAACCTGTAAAACAGCTGAATATAAACAATCTCTTTCAAGAAGTTTTGAGTTCCTTGACATGACAGTGCCTTCTTTTGAAAACAGGAGTTTGAAGGTAATCAAGAGGAGTTATTAGAGAGCTTTCCCATGGGTAAAAAAAAAAAGAGAAATATTTATACCTGTACATAGAGCATTTGATAATCTACTGCCTTGTGATGACACAGTGCTTTTCTAAGTGTACATGAAATAGATCAACATTAATTTGTAATGTGTGGTATCCACAGCATCAGAAATCCTTCATTTTGGGATAAGAACTTTTCTTGTCAAAAGCCATTAAAACCTACACTACCCATGTTTGCCATTTTCCAGAACTTCTAGCAGTCCATATTGAACAGGACCTCCTGTCACCTCTGTCAGTGAAAGCCTGACTGGAGCCATTGCTCATCAGCAGGGACATGGAAATTAGCTTTCTGCAAAACAAACCACTTCAAGTGAATGCCCCTTTCCTGCTGTGGTTAGAACTGCAGCACTATTCAAGTCAGCTTTAGTCAGCTGGCAAGTATTACATCACAGTGGGATTGCTTGCTTCTCTGGAAAAGATGAGAATTTTGATGGCGGGCAGAACTTGTGTCCTCACATATCCTGGCTACAGAGGAAGGCAAACAAAGAAAATCCATTCCTTGCACTTTTATAAGACACTTGGACTCAGGACACACCAAAACCACCTTTGAAAATGTCACTTACATGAGAGTAAAAAATAATTCCAATACAGGAATGTAGTCAAATCTACACAGAACCATCTCTTTTTCACCTGCTTTTTAGCCGTAACATTTAATTTTCTTTACCTTAGTTGAAGTCTTTGCCTCATCCCATGTACACTGATATTTCTTCCCCTGCTATGCTATACAGGGAGCTATTCAGCCTGGCTATGGCCCCAACCCTCTTCTGTCCAATCCATTTGTTTCTGGACTTGTTTTCAGTGCCATAAAACTGAAATATCTTACTCAGGATAAAAGTTAACATGGAAACTCTAGGACAGCGAAATATCTTTCCTATGAATTACTATTGTCAGCTAATTAACAGTGAACTTAAGAAACATTCAATTCCAAGTACTGGATTGAACATATACACTGAATATTTCTATCTACACAACTGAATATTTGAATATCATCACAAAGATAAGAAATATTTTTCAGAAAAATATTCCAGTTCTCCAAGTGAATTTTTTAATATGAATTATCCATGGAGGGTTTCACCTCATTTTTCAGTAGTTCCTTGTGTTTTTGTCTAGGCCTTCTGGCAACAGGCTGAAAGCTGGTAAATGGGGCTGGTCCTGAATACCTGAACTCAGGCAAAAGAAATTAATCCTTCAATCAAAACTTGGTTTTCATCACATGTATTCTGTACATACTCAAGAACTCTGAGTAATCCAATTTCAGGAGGAAAACCAACCTTGTTGAGGTTTATTCTTTGGCATGCCAAACTGTAATACAGGATTTTATCCCAACACTATTCATATATAAAGGATGCTCCCCACCCTCACCTCCCTAGGAAATCTGATGCTCTGTTGCCCACTGTTTAATAAGTTCTTGCATTTCTTTAAGCCATTATCTTCAGGAGTGCCAACTGTCCTAAAAAAATGAAAGAAAACAAACCCCAAGTGTATTTCTGCATCATGCAGAGAAGAATGTCACTGGATTTGATTTATTTATAAAGATTTTCATCCAGATGTATGAATTGATAGATTAGATTCATTGCTTTTCAGAGAAACACACATCACCATCGACAAAAAAAAGCATGAGAAAGCAGCGTGACAGCCAGAAATTATTTGGACAGCAATGCCAAAGCTACTTACTGAAGGCTTCCCTGTGGAATTTGTTTGTATTAGCTGCATGCAAATTCATACAGCCACTGAAAGAAAACTGGCTCTACTCAAAGACAAGGCAATGCATGCAAGGCAGGTAAGTCCCTGTGAAATCATGTGCAACAACACAGAAAACAGATCCCTTCCCCATCCTTTATAGTCAATCTAGATGAAGAATATTCCCTTGCTCCCCAAAAGGTGCATCTGGAGATGGAAAGAGGAGCATAGGTATCATTTCAAGATGTTAGAGAAGCCATCGAGACAGGTGGGTTTGGGTTGTCCCATTTTAACCAGGTATCAACTCCTGTTAAGGAAAGCAAGAATAGCTGGATTGATGGAGCATATGATGCAGTTTCTAGAAATAAATACACTAACACTTAGGCTTAACACTTGAGAGTTCCCCAGGCAGCCATCCTCACACTCAGCAAAGAGCTCCAAGAACTGACAGCTCATCAAGGGGTAGAAAAACAGAGATATTCCTCATGCACTGTAGGGTGAATTTGGAAGCCTTAGCAGTGCTGCTGTCAGACCTGCAGGCTGACAGACTGTTGGGAACAACAGTCCCTCAAAACAACCCGCATCAACCTACCTGCACCTTTTGTGTTACCATCCCCTGCCATAAAAGAGGAGGGCTGGTTTTGACATGCCTACCTGAAAGCTTGGAGGCATCAGAATACCCAAATGCTATGCTAATGCTCATGGATTTCTTTCGGGGTGGACGTTAGCAGGTAGAGGATTTGCTGAAAATGGTTAAGCCTGCTTTATGGATGCAACAGTGCTCCTGAATAGGAAAGAATATTTGAGATACAGGAGCTTCACAGATCTTTTTTGAGAGGCAAAAACTAGAAAATGGTCCAATACTAACACCACTAAGAGAAGTCCTCGTTGAAGCAACCCTGGAAAGCAACAACAAGATTTTAAAACACAAGCTTTGAAGATATGGCAGTGAATTTTCCAAACATGCTGAAGATGGAGCAGGGGGATCTTCAGATAGAGGCAGTCTGATCAAGTCATCATTTAGCTTTAGCATCCCTCCTCACAACTTCATAATGTGGAGCTCTGGGAGCTTTTCTGCAGACACAAACTCTAGTTAGACCATGCCCTACCTTTCCCAGTAATAACTTCTTTCTCCTACCTGCCTGGCTGCAATTCCCAGTGAAATTTCAGCTTCCAGCTAAGTTCAACATTTGGAGATGTAACTGGGCAGAAATGGCCCGAGAGCTTTCACAGTTAGAGAGACCCCTGAAGGGATTTGCTTCTCTAAGAATCAGCTTTAGAAGAGACATAAAGCTATTCAGTGGTGTACAGAAGATGATTTATAACCTACTCCACACGCTTGAAGATTTATGATTGGTATCTGATATGATCAGAAAAGGTGACACCTGAGGATCCATGACTGACTCTTTTCTAGATTATTTTTCCTCTGTTGAATCTGTCCCATTCTTGGAAGTGCCAGAGTAGTTCAGAGGATAATATATGCATTTATTCCAAGAAAGGCATACATCTGTGGCTACATTTGGTGCCACTAAATAAGCCACAGAGTTGTAGGAGCAGATACAGCCTGTTGCTACGTTGAGATCTGTAAGATGCAGCAGTTTGTGAGGAGGGGTATGACATTCCTGGCAAAGGATCAGCAAGAACAGCTGCAAACTTCACTGGGAATCTGTGCATGCTGTGATCCAGCATTTTCTTAATTTAAGAGAAAAGAGAACCATGAACGCTGGGAATTAAGGCTTTATACAGTGCTTGTACATCTAAAGGATCACTTCATTTTAACTCACAGTTAATGGTCTTATTGATGGGGGAAAAAAAACTGAATACACTAAAAATGGAAATTCTTTTCTTGATATAAGTTAAATTGACATGAACAAAGTCTTTGTAAATATAGCAGGCTGGGCATGTCGGGTAATAAGAATGGCAAGACTAGTATCTAACCTATAATAAGAAGATTAATTTAATATAATTTCCCCACTTCTTACTCTCTGTCACAGGAAAGGATTAATATTGAGCTCTCCCCCTCATTAGAGTATTTGTCGAGAAAATGAGATCTCCTCATTTTAAATGACTCATTTATTGAAAAAGTCCTGAGCTACTCTACTTTGACCTCTTCATGTTATTTAATTGGCCAGCAATTCCATTCCTCCTTTTGCTTATAGCTGTACTATCAAACCAAGAATGTCTGGCATTTATCAAAACACAGCATCTCTAGGTCATAGTGAAAATATGTTATGAATTACAATTCTATGAAGATGGGGTTTTAAGAAGAAAACATATTTACAGGAAAATATGGTTTGCTCTGTTTGCAAAAACAATTATTGGAAAGATAATGAAGACATTTTTAGGTAACTAGAATAAATAAATATCTGAAAAATGCTTCAATATCCAGAAGTATTCAGACCAATAATGAGGTTTTTAAACCAAATAGAAATGGATATCACTATGTGTACAAGTGTTCTATATAGTGAGGTTAAGACGTTCACTCCATGGGAAAGGAAAGCAACATTTGAAGCCTCTTCCAATGTTCCTCTTTTATATCCAAAGTCTGGAGTTCAGAAGGGGTGGTTTTAGAAGTGAAGACTGAACAACAGTAGTGTAGAACATTAACTGTTCACCAGTTCAAGAAAATATAGTTTTCTCTGGTTAAAAGCATGCTTATTCTGAATTTATTAATCACTTAGAAAGTGTCAGCATTAAGATTAAGTTAACTTGCTTTGCTTCTCCACCTGCAGCTGTTACAATAGTCTATTACCCACTGTACTTATGCAGAACTACTCTTAGAGGTGTCAGTGTTCATTTCATGTCATCATTTAATTTTCCATTGTTTACTGTAGGATATAGCATTTTGTAGAGTTTTCGTGAAGTCCAGTTGAATAAGTTGCTTTGTTTATTGACATTTCTGTACAGAGAATCATTAAATTCCACCCCCAAAAATCATTAAATATCAGATTAAATATCATATTAAATTTTACCATTAAAACTGAAAAAAAAATAAATAAATCTATTTTGGATGCTCAGACTGAGGCTACTATGCTTTGTAATACCAGCATCTGAAGTGACTATTATTGAAGTAGACATTTCCACGATGAAGTTTCTGTTGACTTTATTTGCATCTACATTGCTCATATTGCTGCCAAAGAGATTTCGTGAGCACCATCCTTCCTTTACATGAAATGCTAGATGAAACAAAGGGAAGAATACAGATTTCTGTAGAGGCTTTTTCTTAAAAACAAACAGAACAGCAAAAAAAACCAACAACCCCTAAACCAACAATTTTCTCTGTTTATAATTCTCAAGCTCTGACTCTTTTATTAGAGAGTGAGTCTTATTTAAGAACCAGATCTGGAAAGGACACATTGCCCTTTTAACTGTTTTTAGTTAAAGCTCTTTTGTGATTTGAGAGGGCTTTTTTCAGTGCCACTTTGGACTGATTTGAACCTTTCTATCCAGTTGAGTTCCCAGGACAAAGACATAGAATAAATTTGTGTAGATCTTTCATCTGCCCAATGTGAAATTCTATCACTTCTTTGCTTAACCTCCCCCCAATCCGACCACTGTGTCAGGAAAAGCATTACTGCAGAAAGGAACAAACCAAAGGCTCTTGTCTGTTGGGCAAAAGAACCCAAGAACTTTGAACTGAAGTGGGTTCCAGCTTAAAACTGGGTGTGGAACTCCAAAAATATATCTGGGTTATAGATAATATGTGAAAATCTGAGCCCAAACCTTGCATTGCAAGTTAGCCCTCTGGTCTCTGGGTTGTAAGAAAGCAATTTATAGAGGAATTTTAAGAATTTATAGTAGTTGGGGGATTTGTTGGATTCAGGATTTCTATGGCATTCATAGAGAATATAATCTGGGAAGTGTTACTACTCAAATTGGATGAAGGCAATTTAGGAAATGCTTCCATGGGACATTTCAACGTGTAGTTGTATGATTACACCAAATGGTTATGATTAACAACTCTCATTAATGGGCTAGCTGACCTGGAAAAAGCAACACTCCTGGGACTTACTCAGTTCAACTGTTGTGCCCTTTAGATTTCCAGTTCAACAGGACCAAGGTTACTGTTGTTTCATGGAAATAGATTCAGTAATAATTGGAGGATTAAGCAATTGTAGAATTGATTGAGCTGCATCCAAGAAATGGTTGAGGTTTTGTTTGTTTTAACAATAACCTGTAGAATAATTTGCTTAAGAGTTTGTTTTTGGCAATCTTTTCAATAATCTGACATCATCAAATATAAAGAACATAGGAAATTTAGAATACAGTTCCACAGATACCATGTGTCTGTCTGCCAGAATAACCTCCCACAGTTACATGACTTTGAGAAACTGAAAACTTGCACTCAAGAGTCAAGACATTTGCCAACAATGATCAATAAGCAATATCTTTCATGGGCATATTTAGACTAGCCTGAAAAATTAACCAGACTCATTGACAGATAACGATGTCTATCAGGTGATTTGACATACAAAGAGGGTGTCTGACAGGATAACTAATCTCACCAGAATTTTCCTGCATAAATGATGTAAAACTCCCAGGATTCAAGGTGTGCCTTCCTTTCTCCCCTTATGCCCCCTTTCCTTTGCTTTGCTTTCTTTAAGAAATAAGCAAATTGCAAATAAAGCCAGTTGTTCAAGCTGTTGCTTTGCATGAAAGATCACACATTAAAATGAGGATGCAGAACATCTATATATTATATATATACTTAATTTCCTAAAAAGCTATACAACAAGACTTGAACCATACAGTTCTAACATTGACTAGAAACAAAGGCGGTGACTTTTTGTTTTTTTACAGGTTGCTAAGACTCTTTTCTGAAGTGTCTCAATGACTTGACAGTGCCTGTTGCAAAGGTTTTCAGCTGAGGACTGTCTTGTTTTGCCTGCAGAACAGAGCCTTGATCAGCACTGCAGCTTCTCTATGGCAGTGTTTGCTGTCTGTGCTATCTGATGTGCTTTGTTACACCTCTTAGAAGCTTTTTAATATACAAAGTAAGTTCCATTCCTCAAGGAAGGAAGAATATTTGTACAGGTTATTCCATAATTCTCTATTCCCTGGCTTTACAACCATCCAAGACAGAAGCCAGACAGATAAGCAAAGCAGATCCTCATTTTAAGCGTTGCAAAGCTACCTTCCAACAGAACAAGCAACTGGGGACAGCAGCAGCTTCAATGAACTTTGCTGTCAGCTATCAGTCATGCAGCTGTGCTTTGATGTCAGTTTATCTCCCAAAAGGGATCCTTTGAAGTCTTACTCAAGTCTGCTTTCACTCATATATGCAATGTATCCCATTTTTATTTGAGCAAAGCCTTAAGCAGTTGGCTGTAGTAGTCAAAGAAATGTGTTGGAGTTACAATACTGTCCAAGAGGATGTCTTGTGGCATGACAACTACCATTATCTCCAAGTTTTTTACTGTGGAACTGTCCAATGAATACTCAAGATGCTAAAGGTATAATTCAGATTTTTAATTTCCATGGAGGGCTCTGCCTTTCTTATAAATGCAGACACTGAAGTTTTTAATCTCAAAGCTATAGATACAGATCTGATCACAACCGTCCCAGAAAAAAGAGATTCTGAAGCAGGTCACCACATGCAGTTTGAAATGTGTCAGAGAAAGCTGTCTAAAGGCAAACACAAACATTTTTACCTTCTTTTGTTTCCCATATTTGAAGAAGCTTTATGAAGTGCAGAGAAGCTCAAAAAATGACAGAATCTCCGTAGCTTTTTTCTTCCTTAGAGAAAGTGATTTAAGAGTACAACAGAAAGTGGTAAGCGCTGGTCTATTACAGTGAAATACCTTGAAATGCAGCAAAGCAGTGAAATTAAACTGTATTACAAAGAATCTTCTTTTGCCCTGGAATGTATCAGTGATCACGACTTGTGGGTGACAAGCAGAGGCTTTAGGTTTGACTAATTGCCAGAGGAATAGTGAATGATACAAGAGCTACTTTGAACTACTGTTTTCAAAGTAAAAACTGCTACAGTACCAGAGTAGCACACAATCATGGGACAAGAGAAGGATAAATGCTTTTAAGATCAAGCTCAAAACACTTTTGAGCTTAGTATGAAGGTGATATATTGAAAGTTTATCATCTATGCACATCTTTGCCTTTTTTAGGTTAGATATTTAGCTCAAAGACCTCTCAAAAAAATGAATATATGAAACATCTATTTCTGTCTATCACCCAGCTCAAACACAGAAATACCATAAAGATAATACAAGTATTATACTGAATTGTACGTCAAAAGACTTCAGGTATAACTAATGTAGCAGCAAAACACCTTCACCACCTCAAGATCTTGTGGAAATGAACTTCAGTATTTCAAGACCAGAAAAGAACCAATATCAAATACCAAACAGGAATCACAACTTCTAAAGTCTATTTCTCCTACGACAGGGGAAGGGTGGAATACTGATTAAGAATAGTCTGATTTAGACCTCATTTAAAGGATGAATTCTAATCTAGATTTCCACCTGCCAGCACGAAGGTCCGATTCCAGAATGCAACATTCACCAGACTGCTTGTATTCCAACAGCTTGCACTGCCATGGATGCTGAGAACACAACTAAGCATATCACACCAAGACAGCCAGGAATATGGAAACAGATGGCTAAAGGAACAGTAATATCCTATTAGTAGAACTTGAGGCTTTTTGTGTTCCAGGAATTTTTTGCCTCTTTCTGGTCTTTGATTAAGAAACTCTGTTAAACCTGTTGCTGTAAATTCCAGGAAGCGAGATAAAATCACTTTTGGATCTGTACTAAGGAAAAGCATAGCAGTGCATGTTCTGCCTCATAAACACAGTGTAGCCACTTCTGTGTTTTACTTTAAACAACAAACGTCCAAATCCAACAACAAACACTATCAATCCTCTCCACTGCTGATGGGCTTTTGTGTTATGTCACTGAAGAAGGGAGAGTGAAAATCCTCACTTGGATGTAAAATAACTTTACCGTGTTGCTTAACAGCACGTGCTTAATGTAGCTTTGCACATAACCATTTTCATGAGCAGTTGTGCTGTTAGTAGTGTGTATTGTTATCAGCCATTTCCAGTCAACTCTGCACTCAAAGGGGCAGGATAGGGACCTGTACTATAGCTTTCCAGTTATATCTTGTATGTGTCTTCAGTTAGGAAGTCACAGCTCAAATGTGTTACAGTGATTCCTTTTTGGTGACATTAGAATGAACTACTTTAGTTTAGGAAGCTACAAGTTTAAAAGAATTACCTCCAAACACAGCGAGTAGCAAGTGCTTGAAAGATACCCAGTTTTCTTAGCACTGAGGTTTTTCCAGTTCAGAGAACACCATCTATTTCCTTTCAAGGACATACCAGCTATCCTGTGTTTCCTCTTTCAGATGTAAAATTACACATCATTCTGACTGCTAATTAACTTCCCATACATACCCTGAAGATGCAAAGGAAGCTGTCTAGAACAGCAGGGTTTCAGACATCACTGGCACCTAGCTGAAACAAATGGGCTAAAGAGATCTTTATAAAAACTGGATTATATTGAGATTTGTCCTAAGAAAAGAAACTCTGAGCTGAGGATAATTAAACACAGTCTAAGAAATAATGTCTGTGGTCTGTGCCTCCCTTCCATTTATTCCCTTCCATTAGGGAAAGAAGAATTTACAGCCCCTTCCCCCAAAACCCATGTGATAAAATGTTAAAAAGGAGAATACACCAGTGACAGCTTTCCAAATATTTCTGAGGAGACACTCTCATGAGAATGGTAAAACACTTCACAGCTTTACAACCCCTTTTCCCACACTGTACAGTATTCAGTTCTACACAGAAATTAGCAAAGATTCTATTTTCTCTGATTAGTTACCATTCACCTAAGGAGGCAGCTACTACACTTTTAGTAAAGTGCTTCTTTAAGAAAAACTGGCATTAATCTCTCAAAGAAATGAATCCCAAGCTTACATGGATATCCTGCTGTAGTCCAAAGTGGCACTGATGGTTGATTATGCTGTGCCATCGGGGGTTTTTGAAGATTCCTTTCACCACCCACACAGCACTTTGGGTTGGCTACAGCTCTTATTTTCAGTGCTTAACTTGAATCAAGTTTAAAATACATCCTTAGGCACATCCTGGAAGTTATCCTACTTACTGTAACATAAAAGAGTATGACACGTTCTAATGAAGCTCACAGGATAAGTAAGCCAACATCCCATAATTCAGAATTTATGTTCCTCATAAATTTTTTTTCCTTTTGTTTTTCAAAAGGAAAACAGTTGCTGAGAGTATTCAACAGCAAAACTCAAAAAAACCCAACCCAACCCACATTCAATAGGCAGCTTAGTATTTAATGGATGAAGTTTTATCAAGAGAAAGCAGTTAGAGAAGTAGTCCATTTCCAAGTCTTATATACACCTGAAGCTAAATTCAGCAGTGTAGTAGTTGTGTCTTCTCAACACATTCTGTGTGCTTGTGTAGCTACAAGAAGTACCATCTGTCAGCTGCTATAGACAGTCCTGTATCTGGAGTCAAGCACATGATGCAGTCTTCCACTCCCACAACTTGAGCACAAGACAGTGGGTAACTGGTTAGAAGTGAAATGTTCTCTCTCCTTTCCAAGAACTGAAAGAATTATTAACCTGTGATTTCCAGTTTGCCACTCACGAAACACCTCACTGTGTGTGGATTTTAACTGATAGCATTCACTGATCAAGAGCTATACTCCAGAGAAGTCTGTATTTTAACTTGATAGAACCACAGAGGCAAATATCAGGTTCTTTCATGGGGTTTAATGGGCTGGGATGATTTGGATTCCCTGGAAAAGCAGCAAGGTGGTTTTTGTGGTTAGAACAGACCTTTCCAGCACTGGGTATCCACCTGTTTTTGTAAAGCATTCTACTTTTGGTTCCAGAATAAGAAAGCAGTTTGTTTCCACCAGAGGAGGCAATAATCCTCTGCACAGGACTGCACTAGACTGGAAACAGCCAGATGGAAAGACTTCTGAAACTCTGAATGGCAACAGTGGAATAACTCTGATTAACTCATCATATGCTGACACAGCTCTCAAGATGCATTCAGGGAATGTTATGACCCAGATATACTAATTTCAGAATGATGCACTCAATTAGAATAAATAGATTTGAAAAGTTGACCAGCAAACTTACTCGGTTGATAAAATGTTGGAGAAATCCTATGTTTGTAATTAAGATCTATTGCTTCAGGGCTGGAATTGTAGACAGGCATTGTCAAAGGTAAGTTTTAGAGAAGCAATGCCACTGTTGTAACCCCCACCCCCTTTTACCTGCCACTTCAAGTGAAAAGGATAAATAAGGTTTTTAAGAGCTGTTCAGATATTTCAAAGGAAACTGAAACATTCTTTTCCTTGAATATTTATTACCTTGGTTTTATAATAAAATTAACAAGTCTTGCTTGATAATTTAAGCCATAGAAATAAAGTGCAGGTTTATGGCAATTATCACCTGGGTGTAATTTTTCAAAAGTGAATCTACTATGTCTTATTTTTCTGGACTTGTGGATTGCTTAGGCAAGAAAGACTAAAAGAATAGAGAATACCAACTGCCTGCAGCTTTTGTTTTCAATTCTTATTCTTCAGATTCTATATACTTCTATATCTAACAAGCTATAGTAGCATCAGTGAACCACTAAATCAGTAGGACAATGCCACTTTTCACCGAATACAAGTAAAAAGGTAGTTGTATGTGGAAAGTAAAGTAGGAGGAAGTAAAAATCTGCCTATTTTTGCATTTCATATTAGTAAATGGTAAATATTATGAAAAAAAGAAGACATTTAAAATATTCAGTGAAAATGTATAGGTGTCAATGGTTATACAATACATAAAGTAGACTCGTAATGATTGAAAGATAGGAAGTAGTAGTACAGGCTGTAGTATAGTAGTAGTATAGTATAGACTGTTTGATGATTTTGAGAAAATTTCAAATCCCTGACTGGAAAGTACCAAAGGAAGTTCTCTAAACTACTGTCAAGATTTACTGCTTTCTCTAGAAACACCTAATGGTGTGATGCATCATGATGAGACAAGTAATCACCTTCTTAATAGTGTAGGTTCTAGCTGACAGAAAATAGTAAGGAAGATGTTCATTGCTTCTGTCATCAAAATAAAGAATGAAAACTACAAAACAATTCAGGTGGTAAAAGAACTAAGTCCAAGTAGCTCACTTCTAGTAAAACTGAAGTACTTGTGTAACCCTGAAAATTACTTCGCTACTCCTTCTAGAAAGCCAGACGATTGGCAGACAGCAAGCAGCACTGGATCTTGGGATAACATGTACTGTAATGTATTATAGAATCATGGAATCACAGAATGATAGGGACTGGAAGGGACCTCTGGAGATCATGGAGTCCAGCCCCCCTGCCAGAGCAGGGTCACCCCGGGCAGCTCACACAGGAACAGATCCAGGTGGGGCTGGAAAGTCTCCAGAGCAGGAGACTCCACAAACTCCCTGGGCAGCCTGGGCCAGGTTCTGGCACCCTCACTGGGAAGAAGTTTTTCCACATATTGAGAAGGAACATCTCATCCTATTAAATAAATTATTATATAAACAGTAGTAAAATATTTATTATAACATGTATTTTTTAGAAAGGCTTTTTTTTTTTTTTTATTAGATTTAAGACTTAGGAAGTCAAACTTCCTATTCCATAGGAAGCCAGACCAAATAGGTTTTTGTTTAGCCAATTGTCCTGGTGTGAGTGAGACCAGCACTAGTTCTGACCAGTGATTTACTCTCCAGCTCAGCTCTTCTCCCTCCCTGCCCTGTCTGCAGCCAGCAGCCTGTTCTCACAGGCAGGGGCTGCTGCTGGCAGTGCCAACACCCCATGGGCAGAGTCACTGCCAAGGGTTGGGGTGCAGACCAAGGCCCCTGCTGGGGCTTGTGCCAAGCTGTTCCAGTTCCCTTTCTAGTGGCTGAGTCTCCCTTATTCCCTTTCTCTTCCCCTCTGGAGAGGGAAAGGGTTAACAGAGAGCAGCTGGTACAGGGCTGAGGGGCTGCCCTGACCCTAACCTGTGACACCACTACAGTGTTTTCAATTACAGAACACAACACTTTCATTCCTAACTATGGAGAGTTAAGTATCATATAGGGTAGAAAAATGTAGTGCTTTCAGAGTCTTTCTGCCCCTGCTTCCTGGGGTTGTTTTAGGTCTATTTTTCAGTACAAGTCTGTTCTGCTTGACACTCACAATAAATTGATTAAGCTGTAGGAACTGGTGCAAGTCAGAGGCAAGCAATACTTTAGCTCTGAATTTTGTTCAGCTTGGCTGTAAAAACCCCGAGTAGAAGGAGCTCTCATTACCAAGACTCAAGAATTTTCAGTGTTACATACAAAATCTCATTTGAGGACTGAAGTTAAGTCAAATAAAGCACATCAAATTAATAAGTACTTTAGAGTCAGCTATGAACACATCTTTATAATTATTTTTCTGCAGTTTGTGAGCACTGCAGAATATTAATATTATAATATTTATATTAATAAACATAATTATTAAGATAGATATTTATATATCAATATTATATAACCATAT
>JANHGL010007840.1:0-47145 GCA_024611195.1 Ceyx melanurus | reverse complement strand
AGTTTCTTTTTCTGCTATTCAAGGCCATAGTACTGGGATTTAACAATTGTTACTATGGGATTTAAAAAAACCCACCCAAATCTTGTAGAAGGCAGTGAGTAGGAGTCCTTAATTTAGAAGATGTCTAAACCCACATCTTTATGGAAACAGCTTGCAAAAACTATCAGAACCTCGTCCCAAGGAAAAACTGTGACCCACACAACTAGAGAGATTTATTTTTTTTTTCACATCTCAACCAAAAAAGGTTGAGTAATCCCTCCTGTTTAGGGAAACAACTTGTAACTTCAGTCATTGTTTGTTGCCTCTTTAATTCAGAATTCCATACCCGCCAATTGATAGTTTAATTGCTGTTTTTGACTGTCAGTGGGACATTTTCAGCACAAGATGTAGGGATGTGGCTTTGTGAATCCTACTAAAGCTAGTGAAGGTTGTACATTTTCCATACACCACACTGAAAATGTGCCCCCAAATGTTCTTTGTGTATGTGTCTGTTCCTAACAGACTCCCCAGCACTGCATGTTGCCTGAACTGTGATCCCCTGAACGCTGCACCACAGCTTTGTGCTGTTGTGGCTCTGGCTACTCCCCTTGCAATCCAGACACTGCTTTACCACTCTGGTGTTGCTTTTAATTGTCATTCTCCTGATGCTTGTGAATGGACTACATATACAGATGCTCTGTCACAGTCAATGCTGTTCTACTAGACAAAGTGTGCCATTGTAATACAGGACAGGTGGCAGGTACAAAAACCTATGAATGCAAGATTTCTTCTCTGTACACATCCACACACAGAAAAAGACACAGACTGGCAGTACCTTTTCCCCAGACAAACCCATGAGGATTTTAAAAACCCTACTTTCTATCTAGAGATTTTTTTTTAACT
This sequence comes from Ceyx melanurus, assembly GCA_024611195.1. NCBI lineage: Eukaryota > Metazoa > Chordata > Aves > Coraciiformes > Alcedinidae > Ceyx > Ceyx melanurus. Next base: position 46,263 of record JANHGL010007840.1, on the reverse strand, counting down.
CAATACATGAGATTAAAATAAACAATGTGTGTCTAAAATAATATCTAATGTAAACAGTACAAATGGACAGCAGGTATGCCTTTGAAGAATAAGTGTATAACTACCATTCCAGATCTCCTAAGCTTTTAAATCTGAACCCTAGAGATGAACTGCTGGATGGCACTGTGGGATAGATGCAGCCTACTCTCTGGCTGGCTGTGCCAGGGAGTTGTCATCTGGGTGTGAATGAGGTAGCTACAAAGTCATGGAGGCAAGTCCATCTTTTATTATGAGGTGAGGGTACTCTGTTGCTTTTAGATCAGAATCCCAAGGGCTTCCAGTCTTTATAAAACTAATAAAGGATTGGTATATCAGCCTTATTGCCTGCATACTTTTTATTTATAGATAGATATATATATGTTTTATGCTTTGAATAAAAATAATCCCATGAATAATGTACATATGGTACTTTAAAATAGCTGCATGTCCTAGCCTGCGTTTGTGTTGTCCTACTATTGAAATATACCAAGATTATTTTATTATTCATAAAGTTCCTTTCAAAGGATACCAGGAAATTTTAGCATTATGGTTAAAGAAGGAAGCCTTTCCATGGGAAAGTCTGATTTCTCTCATAGAAGGGTTGAATATTGTGTTTTCAAGTTACAATATTACTGCCTGAATGCTCAATCTTTCAAAAACATTTTTACTTGAATTAAAATGCTTGCTAGTCCCAATATTACAGTAATCAGCTTTTTTCATTTCAGAAAGGATATTTTCATTTATGCTTAAAGACATTTATTGATACCTAAACAGTTCTACTGATGCTAGAAGAGTCCCCAATGTAAAATACATGTCTAAATACTCATACAATTTTTGCTTAAGCAAATATTTTTTTCTACAGTCAGGCAACACTTAATCTAACCAACATTTACTCAGATCAATATATTTTAATTGAAACTAATGGCAGATAGCTTAAACCAACAGATTTTTCACTGAACTAAGTACATTAAATCAATAGATTGCTAAAAATTGCTATATCTTGTATAAAAGGTATTTTCATTCTTAGCTAAATTCATTATATTGAAACATATGCATATTAACAGTAATCAAAATACTGATATTTAGACACTGCTGATGGCATCAGTACATCTGGAAAACTCTAGGCAAACTTACACAAAGAAGCTGGACACAAGGAGCTAATTTGCCAACAGTGTTTTGAAAAAGAGGGTTGTAGCTTGATCCCTTCTCCTTGCTACAAACTATTATTCTGATCTTGGGTAAAGCACTTAGAGGACTAGTACATCTCAGCTGATGCCAGGAAGGCAAGCAAGCACCTCTCTGCTCAGTTGTGCTCCCTGTGCAATCATCTGGTGGAGGTTACTCTGTACATTGGTTATTCTAGGAGCTTAAAACAAACATGGCCATTTCAACAAAGTACCTCAGGTTTGATGAAACCTGTCATTACTGTTATTGCAAAGTCTGTCATTGTAGGAGAGAATTAAGGACCTTGATACCTCTGGAAATCAGCACACCTCTTATTTATTCATAGCTCAGGTTCTTCTATGTGGAACAAGGACAAAAGCATTTATACAAAGCTTGTCTTTGACAAAGAAGAAGCCTACAGCTGGGAACTGTCTCCAACTACCTCCTGAGACACATCACAACAGGGCCTCAGTCATAGCTATTATAATGGCAAGCTGGTAGTAAATATAACACTGGAAGAATTGGTAGCTTAAGTGAGAAACTGATGGCCTTACCCATCTAGTACTTAAATATTTTTAGCAGGAGATACACAACAGTAAAGATGCCACAGCACAGGAGATACAATGCAAAGACAACTAGATGGGGTGGAGCCTGGCACATGGTCATGTATTTTAGTATTAAGTTACAATTACAACATAATTAGCCTACTAATTGCGTGCCCAGGTTTAGTTGCTGGATTTGTATGTGTTATGGCTTAGTGAAATGCACTGTTTTTGCAATGCTTGCTTCTCTTTCCAAGTGACTGAGAAATTTTCCACTCCCCTTGTGGTGGTTGTACATACAAAAATGTAAAAGATGACCATTAGTCCATACAGGCAAGTATGTCAGACCATTTAATAAAACAGCAGACTGCAACCATCAGTACTGCAATCACATCTAAAGTTGTTCCTTGCCTTGGGTGCAGCTCTGATGGCTTCAAAGCACGTGCAGTGCCACAGGCCACCGTCACAGCATCACATTATAGGATTCAGACTTTCTGCTAATGTACTACTTGTTTGAAATCACCTTTTAAAAAGCAGCCTCCATCTTCTGCAAAGACATTTTCCCGTTCAAGATGAAGAAAATTCTGCAACTGCCCCAATAACTTTGCAAAACTGTTCCCTAATCTTTTCCACACAAACAATGATTGGAAGCCAATGAACCAAAATCATTCCTTAAGCAAAAGCAATGTCTTTCTTACAATCTAATAATTACTTTCCCAGTATATAGCTGAGAAGTCTGAGCTGAGCACTAAGGAAAAGATTTATCCTTTAAGAAGAAACTCCAGTGATGGTTTGAACAATGTAAAACTCTGCTTTTATTTTATAAACCTTTTAAAAAGCACCCTTTGAAGTTCTGAAGCAGTTGCCAGGACTTTCTGTCCCATGAGGAAGTAAGGTGGCAGCCATCTGACATATGGGCAGAATTTTATGAATCCTGCAAGAGGTTAGAGAGTCTGTCTCACTTTCAGAGAGATGCCACTGTATTTACAAGATGGTCTGTACCAAGGGACAATCAAACTGAAACATGCAGCTTTTACATTCTGTAATAATATGCTTTAATTAAAATTAGACACATACCTAAGCAGAAGTCCAGGTCAGAACATACTCTTTTCAAACTTTGGGGAAAAAACAAATAATGCAGTGATTTATTTTTTTTTCTAGCTTCATTTAAATATAAAAAAATTGATTGCACAAAAGCTTCGAGCTGACAACTGGGGAGCTATAGACTCAAAGTTCCTTGATAACTAAGTGGACGGTCCATACTATTTCATTTTCTATGTACCTATTCCCTATGATTTATGATTCCTACAGACCAAGATGTGAAAATTCTAGCCAAAAAGCTGAAATTAAGAGCAAAGAAAGTAAACAACATTGACATTTCAGAACAAAACCCTTTCAGGCTCAGTTATCCCTGTTATTAAGGAAGCTCTGATGTAAGAGAAACTTTTGGAGTGGGAGAACAAACAAAAAATGTACCTTTTTGGATGAGCATGAAGATCTTGATTTTTTGAGAAATATATTTGCTATCTCAGCTCTCTTCTTGGCTCAGCAGAGATCTGAAAGGTTACTAGCTAGAGGAAAAGAAGAAAAAAAATTCCTTAAAACCCCCACACTTCCAAAACAAACCAAGAAATCTCAAAATAAACCTTTCCCAGATTGTATAGGATATTACAGTTGCAGATTTTCATCTGAATGTGGTTGGGTACCTCTCTGCTTATCTGTAGCCAGCAGTGCTTCAAATCTAGACAGTGTCTTCTTATTCAAATACTGTGAAACAGATGAAATTATCTGAACAAGAAGGAAGGCAAGCCTTTTGCCACAGCCTCCTCTGTTACACTGTTTAGATTTCTTCATGTTCTGGAGCCCTCACAATTTAGCCAAACTTTAGAATGTATGCTTTAAATAAGTAGCAATATCCATTTAACAAGCAGATGCCTTCACAATGCAACAGTCAGGTGCCATTACCTATTTAACAAGTAAGTTAATTAAGTTGTTGCACAAAGCTGAATCCCCTTGTATGTTCTGTTAATTCCTCACAACTGGCCCAGACTTACTGCCCTTCAAATACTTGCACAGAGATTTAGAACAGGAAGTGTAATTAGTAAGGAGATAAAAGGGAGGGAGAGATGACTCTTCTCTTTCTAGCTAGACTTTGTAAAATGCCTGTTAGACTGGGCAACTTTATGCATTACATTGTGTAGGGTTCACTGTCAGTCTGAGCATGTGGGTGTCTCCTTCATACACATGCAATTGTGTCTGGTTTAGTTAATTGAAGTGGTATCATGTGGATATTTGTACAAAGCCCTGTGATATAAAATATAATTTCAGAGTTTATTAATTATTGCTAATAGATTAGAAGTGCTCTAGGTCATCTGATTTTGTGTGGTTTTATGGCAAGACACAAACTCACAGTCCTTCATGTAACATGCTCTGTCTTGGTAAGTCCTAAACAAGGGTTGAAAAGATACAAGTCTTGATAGTACAGAGAATCAGCACTTTTTAATTACACAATTCTGTGGTACAAGGTGGGCTGGTGAGATGACCTACAGGAGGAAGTCAGCACTTTTTGAATGAGTACCAGCATATTTTTACACTTGCTTCCTTCAGCCCTTCTTTTTTCTTTCAAATGGATCAAGTTCCCTGTCTCTGGATCTTTAGCTTTGTCCATTAGTACATCCCCAAAGAGTATTTTGTCAAACACAGCAAAACACTTTGAAGACGATTTTAAGTTCTTTTGAGTGTTATAGCCAATATTTTGTTTATGTATAGTGATTATTTACTGAGTTAGCACTCCCAAAAGGCAAATCTGGGTAGATACCAGAAAAATGCTTTAGCTAATTGCTAGTTGGTTTGATCTCCTGGTATTTTGTGGTATTTTATGCTGTCTTAATGGCAACACCTGAGATTCTTTGGGCACAAAAACGTTTAAAACTGTGGTCCTTAATAAATTGTAAGGGAGTGATTTTCAAACTCTCATAATAAGGAGCTCTGTTGAAAGTGTTCTCATGTCCGTGTTGTTATTCTTGACAACACAAGAACAAATGACTGTAGAAATATTACAGCCTTAAGAAAGCCTGGGGAAAGAGACATTATTATTGTAAGCCTAAATCCTACAATGAGCATCTGTTTTTATTTAATCTTTTCCACTTACTGTATTTTGGAAATTAAAAGGTTTGCCATGTGATGTTTTGAAGTATTTTCTTAGTTCTTGGTTGTTTGCTAAGAATCACTTATCACTCTAAATATCACTACCTTTAAGAACCCTGAGAAGAACTCTTGGTTAATCTTCGTTGGTGCTTCTGTGTGAAGGACACCTTTTAAAGGATATTTGTTGGTAAAGCTCTTTTTATTTGTGTGTGTGTCATGGGTTTATAAGATGTTAATGAGGATAAAACCACATTGAAAAGCTTAAAGGTCCAGTAACAACTAACTCACTTCCACTATGAACAGATAAATATAAACTACAAAAATGTCAAAACCACAGCTTCAATATTAAAAAAATGTATGATTTGTATAATTTTCATGTGTCCATGACATGAAAATACTGTCAGCACCTGAAAGAGTTGAGAAAGCTTCAGGATATTTTGAGATCTGTTGGCCAATTACTCCTCTGAGATGTTTTCAGTATAAACAATGCTGGAATAGCACATTGGATTATTTAGACACCAAACTGATGCTATCAATAATTTTTCATTACTCCACACTCTGTCTGCCTCTTTTGGAAGCAGTGCTGACCACACAGCTTGGTATCACTGCAAGGCTGATCTCTATTTCCATTTGATATTTTCCCTGCTGTTTCAATAGTAATAGTCACATACAGTAGACAAAAATAATAATAGAAAACCTCTATTGCTCTTAACAGTCTTTGCTGTCTAAATCCATTGTACTGCTTGGGAGCTAGTTAGTTAATTATTCAAACAATATTTTAAAATAATTAACTTTCAGAAAAATTACCAGGCCAAATTCTATTCTCATTCATCCTCAGGCAGCACCACTTGTGTTGTAGTGTATGAGAGTGGATTATAGAAAACAGTGTCAAATTATTACATTTCAATAGTGGATGATTCAGTTATGGGTTGTAGGAAATAACAGAACTTCTTTACAGATAGCCATTACACTTCTTACCCTCTGTTTGTCTTGTCCTCTACCTGCCAGCTTCAAGCACAGTGTTTGCTAAAGGAAGGCCTAGGTATCATTGCAAGATCTCTTTCATCTCTCATTGCAGATAGGATCTGGCAAGAGGAGTACCACATTATATTAACACAAAGACAACTGTCACATTATTTCCCCAGTGGCCAATCACCCTGCAGGGGACAACTTCATCAATATTGTACCTACTTAACATGCTTCATTAACTCTGTCAATTGCCAGCTACCTCAGCACCTTTTCTGTTGGCATTAAGCAATTTATTCTTTCCATATCCCAAACAGTACCATTTTAGGAACCCCCTTCATAATGCAAGTAAGGAGATATAAATCTTAACAATTTATATTATGAACAATTAAAATAGATTTTCATCATGATTTATGGTTTGTTTTTCACCTACTGCTACTGTTGGATCTTGAATATTTGGGAGATCTTCCTCTATAAAGCAAACACGTCTATTAGAGGTGACTGTTTTTCTTTCTGAGCAGTTGTCACTGCTAAGTAGAGCAGCTAACTTTTCTAGTTTAACCATTTAATAATTTAAGCTAAACATTTTCAAGGTAAATAAACAGAAATGAGACTTTAGTCACTTCATACAAGCCTGCTAGGGTGGGAGCTAAGCAGCTTATTTACCCTGTGCTCCTTCTATAGGTTATGTGGAAAGACTTTCCCTTCCATAGGGAAATTCAGCCTGTCTGAGATAACCTGTTCCCACTAACCATGTGAAACTCTATTTCTCACCAGAGTCTTCATTAAGTGGCTTTTCATTAAATGTAGCACTTACAACATCTTTGTGAGAAACAGGACTTTAATTTTATGGAGAAAGCTCAAGAGAGGAAATGTTCAGGTAGCTGCAATGGCCACCAGAATGGAGGGGTTGAATGAGAAGCTGAACTTTGAGGATGGAACTAAGGTGAATCCAGGATTGCATTCTGCTTCCTTCCCTGGTCATCATCTCTCTTTTTTTAATTTATTTTTTTTTTAATTTTCTTTCCCCTGAAATCAAAGGACACTTCTGAAACTAAGAAAACCTGTATTTTCACAGAAAAAAAAATCAAACAGTAAATGACCTAATGTCTGCTACAAAGACACCTGATTAAAGCAAACTCAACATACAGTTTAGAACAGACTAGCAGCAAATGTTCTGAAAGGAAACACACGAACCAAGAAAATGGAAAGTTAGTGGAAATCATAAATACCTCCTGATTATGTGGAGTTTTCCCAGTCACTTTTCAAAAGGAACAAGGAATTTCTGATCTCTCTGCCTCTGCTCTGTTCAAGCTGAAAGGCAAATCCTTCAAGAAAGGGAGGCATGGCATGAGGTTACCCGTTGCTGTTGTGGAGTCTGTTGTGAAGTTGCAGGTTTCTGTATGCTTCAACTTCACAAATTAACATTTCTTCTGACTATTTCACTGCTTCTCCTTTTCTCTTCCTGAGTGTTTTGTTGGTTTATTTTTTTTCCCTGCCTGAATGAGTAGGTTTCTTCCAACTGTATCTGTGGCATGCTTCTGCAGGTATTAACCAGGGCAGTCTCTCTGATCATTTGGAGAGCAAATGACATTACTTGTAAACTCTTCCCATGCTATGACATTGTAAAATATGAAGAATCAGCGTATCAATTAACTTTAAAATATCTTAACCGTATATTAAGAAACAGCAGATACCTATTGCCATATGCTACATTTATACCTTCACTATTCTTCAAGACACCCTTGGGCACATTACAGCATTCCAAGTACAGTTTGAATGTGAGTATAGCCCAAGTACATCAGGTACTATGGAGAAAGGTCTCCATAGTGAAGATTGTCTCTGCAATGTTTGAACATTTTTTTGGAACACATCATTACTTAATGCTGCTGTCTGGGCTAAGATTCCTTTTGTTATTAGTAGGACAATCATTTAAAATGAACTCTTTAATTGCTGTAAAAATAAAAGCTTGTGATTCTTTGATGTGCCCATAACTCGAATTTTTGAATTAATCCATGGGGGACTTAGGGAGTTGCAATAAGCTGAACTACTTCCACTTATGTAGAAGCTGTTTGTTCATAGCCAGGTGTAGCACTTTTTTTTTTTTTTCTCCCCTTAAATAAAAATTAACACTGTGCAAACACCGTCTGACTCCTTTTTAATGTCAGCACATCCTTTACATCTTTGCAGAAACATTATTATCACAAACTCAGAGTGTTGCTGCAAAAATTATCAGAGTCCTCAAATGTACTCTCTGAAGCTTCCATTGGAGAATGACTTTAATGTGTTAATGTGAAAACAGTCAAGCTTTAGGAGAAAAAAAAAAGAGAGGCTTTTCATTCTCACAGGTTAGACAGGGTTTCCTTCACTATCGTGTATGCACAGAGCAAATATTTTGTATGTAGTACAGTATTGTCTCCTGACATATAGTTGGCCTTGATAATGTCTCCTATTGTGTTCACTTAAAATATTAACTGTTGATGAAAAGACATGGTCTGAGGGAGAAGGATACAGGACATGGCATATTTTCAAAGATTTTAAAAGATTACCTTTTGAGAATGGAGCCTCTAGCTGAGTATTTGTGTGTCTGTCTGTAGGAAAAAAAGAAATATATAGCATAATCTTTTTCATACTTATAGGGATGACCTTTTATACCATAGTATGTATACTGCTTTGAAGCACAGTTCTTTTTAATTGCTTTATGCGCCTATTGAGATCATTCTGCATGCCACTTAGTTATATACAGCACCAAGTCACATATGTTTGGCCAATGAATCTTTTGTTGTCTTGATATTTATGCAGAAGTCTGATCAGGAGTTGTGGAAACATTGTGTTCTGAGGTTTGCTGTTGGTGTTTTTTTTTGTTGTTTGGGCTTTTTCTCTGTCACTCTAGCTATGTACCTAATGAGGTGACAGAAAGAATTAAAAATGACAGATTGTTTTGACTGCAGAGGGGCTGCCTGAGCTATATTTTCGTATAATACAGCTCAATAAACTCAGATTGTGGAAGCCCTCTACACATTATTCATTGCTGCAGCAAGGGTCCTGTTGGAGGCTTAAAGAAGAGTGGGTGGTGGGCTGGGCAGCAGGGAGAGGGAGCTGCTGTCATTCTGTGGGCTGGCAACTGTGTGCCAGTGCTGCTTTAGACAGAGCACAGGGCTGACCCGGGCACAAAGTCCTGCTCCCAAAAAATTACAAGTTGCACAGGTTGGTTAATGCCCACGTATTTCTATCTGAACCATTTAAAATCACAATTTCCAATCCATAATGCTTGAGGAAGTGTGGCAGCACCTTCTGTGGCCAACCCCTCTGAGCCTGGAGGAGGTAGAGATGTGATGAAAAGAGGCATCATGGGGGATTCAAGGCAGCCACCATGTCTGCAGTAATAAGAGTCTCAGCATCCATGTGCTGTTTTGCTGCCGTGTGTCTGGTGGAAAAATAAAGCATATCAGAAGAGATTCCTCAGGACAGAATGGTTAGCTACAGGTGTTAGACTGATAGCTGGTATAATTAAGAAAAAAAAGATCTGTCATTTCACAGACTGTGCAGAATAAATTCCAGATATCTCTGCATAATCTTTCAAAGTGCCTTTATCTCCAGAGCCAGTGAGGGTGACCACAGAATACCCTGAACCCAATTATGTACTTTCTGATTATCATATTTTTATTTCTCAAGACACAAGGCTAATAAGAAAGATCAAAAAATGTTTGAACCAGAGTAATTTCAAATGTCAAGAACTAGTTATTCTTACTACAAGCTTCCAGGTCTTGACAATGTATTCCCTGTTTGGTTTGATTCCTCATGGGGAGTGGAAATGAGGGACTAGGGGATTTAAAGTGACTTTGCACTGTGGAATCGACACATGCTTTTGAGACTTGCAGCTGACAGTCACTTTGCATGGTGTGTTTCTTCTCTGATGTTTATTGTTGGAGTGCCAGAGGGAGATTATGTTGTGGTGGGTTTTCTCCTTCCTTCCTTCCTTCCTTTTCCTGAAGTCAGGGGAGCCATACATACTAATTCTACAATTTCAGGGAGTGAGGTGGTTCAGTCCTTCATTCTCCAACTGGCCCACCAAGGGAAGAGCTGGGAAGGTGCCCAGTGCTGTACCCTCACAACCAGGAGCAAAGTGCTGCCCATGTCAGCAAGAGGAAGGAGCTAATTAAAAGTACAAACTCTGTAATGAGTAAGGTAACCTTGATCCCACTAGGACCTGGGTGAAAAAGAGAAAGCGAGAATGATTTTACTTGGATCTTATCCCTAGACTGGCAACTGCACTTGGTAGTTCTTTTCATCTTGGACAAACTCACCGGTCCTGAAAAGTGAAAATGGAGATAGGAAAATACTGCAAGTAATCATGCAAAGTAGGATTCTGAGGGTAGCTTCAAGAGAACAAAACAAAACTGTTTTCACTGAGATCAATCATGTTAGTTTTCTGTCAGGGTTTTTGTTAGGTTTTTTTTACTCCTAATTATCAGTGCCAAGCAGGAATCACAGATTAGACACTATTGAAGCTATTTTTAAATTTAGCTTATTGAAACTTATTCTTTTCAATGAAGCTGCTCAAACTTCTAGATTCTCAAATATATTGTTCATATTATCCTAAAAGGAGAGGAGCAGATGTGAATAATTCCTCCTGGGACCAAGATTGTTGCAAGGAGTTCAGAGACTCACATGTAGACATTAAATTAGTTGAGCATTTGATGATAGGGTGGAGGGGATCTGCTTCTTAGTTATGCAAAAAAATTCCTGCTCAGGATTTTTTCCCAAAACTCTTTGGACAGGGGAGTCCTTTTCTCATTGTGAGGTGATGACAGGCTAAAGGCTCCTTCTGCTCTAATAGCATTTGAAACTGGGTATGGTTTTAGGGAATGACATCCCTGTACATTTATATTAAAGTTAAATCAAGAATGGCAAATGTGGCATTAGGATGAATAGGGATTTTGGACCATGCCTATCCTGGACAGTTGACCACGGTCTGTGTGTCAGGCAGTTTGTGTGGGAGGAATGGGCATTCACATCTGGAATGTGTGGGGTATTCTTACAGGTTATATCTCCCTCTTGAGCTTTGTTGCAAAGCAACCTGATTTGAGTGACCAGGTCTATTAAATTGTAGACCTGTAAGGCACAGTAAGTGGGAATGACAGGAAGACTCAAATGCTAATGTTGACTTTCTTCAAGAGGCTAAATAAACATTCTGTATTCTTTCCATGTACTGATTATATAGCTGTCACTAAAACCCAAATCCAAAGGTTTTCTACACAGCTATTTTATGTCACATCTTGAAACTTACTCAAGATCTACATTATGCTTGTATAGCAATCTCAGACTCAAAAAGGTTTGTACATTATTAATGAGATAGTGGAAGTGCTCTAGAATCAGCTTTCATCTAAATAAAGGTGACGATGCTTATCTGTACCCTTTGTATTCATTGTTGCTTTAGTGCACAGTGCTTCCTGTTGGCATGTATGTTATTGATTTGCTGACTAATCTCTTTATCTGATCAGTATTGATTGTAACTCTCAGTCTATATCCTTTAGACATTGTGATATTATGGCTAAATAAAACACAGATGCAAAATAATGAACATGTTCCAATACTGCTATTTCCCATCCAGCAAAGAGTTTAAGAAAGTCTTATATTTGATGACTGGGAGCAGAATTTTTAGAGAAAAGTGTAAATAGAAGATGAATATACAATCTTTAGATCCTTAATAGAAATTACTCAAGAAGAAATAGTAAGTTACCTTGGGGAAATCAACAGCTTCTTCAATTGGATTGCTTCTGTCACTGCATGGACACAGTCTTGTTTGATGTCCTCCTACCATTTGTCTTGTATGGAGTCTTTTATCTAAATCCAAAGCAATGCAGTCATCACTGCTGCTATTCAATAATGGCTCCACAGGAGCTGTCATCCACAGTTTGCTATTCATCTTGTAAAGCCTTTGAGTTTTCAAAGTATCCACTAAAGTTGGTATTTCAATACTGTGGACAGATCACTTAAGGTTCTTTTGTATTTTCAAAACAGGTCTAAATTCAGAATAAGCAGATATTGAAATGCCCAACTTATTGTACCTAGGTGCCAAAGGAGACGATTGGTAGGGTCAAAAGGTAATTAGATAATCAGACACACCTCCCAGCTCAAAGTGTGTTTCTTTGTGGGCTTGAATGACATTTTGACTCAATACTGGCATTGCCTATGGGGAATGAGACACTTGAAACAAAGAGAGAAAGCACAAAGAGGCAGATAAAAATTGGAATTAGCCACTAGCATCCCCAGGAAATGAAAAATTATTATGTGATAGCAACATGAAGTATAAGGCACAGAGAGAACTTATATAATTTCTATTTAAGTATAAGATGCCCTTTATTCCATTTGATATAGACTTAGAAAGCAGGGGTCATTTTGGACTTGAAGGTCAGCAGCAGTCCTGAAGGAACTCACATTTATCATGACTCAAGAACTTGGATGGAGGCAGCTTTTTACAAGCTGCTGAGATTTAAAACAAGCACCAAAATTTAGGTGGGGGTTTTTGGAGAGTTGCTTTTTTTTTTTTCTTTTTCAGATGCCATTTTACTTGGCCCAGTCTGAACACGTATTTTAGCTATTAACTGTTTTTTCCTCATTTATTTTCAGCAAACAAGTAGCCATCTTTGGGCACTAATCTGCAATAATTTAGTACAGAATAGGGATGAAGTGTATTCTTTGAGAGAGAGAGTTAGCTTGGGAGAGGAAGCAGCATTCTTACCTGAGCTCAGCTTTGGCCAGGATGCTAAATTTATATGTAGCCTTTTCTTATAAGTATAAAGGTTTGCTTAGTTTACTCTAAACAGATTGGAGCTTCACCTGAAGAAAATAGTCTCTGTGGGAATACTTCACATTGAAAGCATTGGAGAAAGAAAATTTCCTCTGTCGGAACCAATGCCACTTCCATCAACATCAAATCCACCTTTACTGAAAAGCAAAGAAAAATAACCAATTTTTAAAATGTCCTAAATCCAATCCTATGACATTAGAAGATGACTTAGATTCGGGGTTTTTGGCCCAACTACTATATGTGCCTTCCCCTGTTGCCTTTTTGGGGACAACTAATGTAAATCACTTCTGGTGTGGTTCCTCAGAGCATTAAGTGGTCTGTGTGAACATGGGAACATGGTCATAGAGAACAGTTTGCCTTATCCCTTCCCTCCAGCACAGGAGATGTGCAGATGGATGTCCTGAGCTGCTGACCAGTTCTGCCCTTGACAGTCCCACTGCTGCCACAGAAATCTGCATGCTGGTGCCAGCTCCTGTATTGATCTGCAGAGGTCCTGGGAGCTCTGTAGATGCAGCTTGGAGTGGGAAGGATTTCTTAACACAATTGAAATAAAGCCCTGGCCCTGCCTCTGTATTTTGCTGTCTCCCTTCCCTGAGCTAAATTTTACCAATTGCCCTGCCCAGAACTCATTGCAGTAGAAGAGCTATGACTCACCTGGTTGTTTCTGAGACAGCCAGGCATTCCCCTCTAAATCTCTTCATCCACTTCAGCCTATTTTTAAATGCTTGGCCTCTGTTCTTAAGTGCTGGTATTGAACAAAATGTAAATATAGTGCAACCTCTGTTTTTAACCTTGGCCTCGATCTTCCCCTTATTGTAGTTAAATGTAATAAAAAGGAAAGGTAACATAAAGATGTATATTCTTTTTTTTTTTTTTAAAGATGTTTATAATTCTTTAAAACACATGAGTCAGCTAAGCATTTAAAAGTAAAATATAGATATAAAATTATTCAGAAGGGGTGATATAATATAGAATTTAAATTGAGCATATTTTAGCAGCACTGGGAAACCTTACCCCAGAGCTAATAATGTAATAGATCTATCTCACCAACAACTTGGAACTTGCAACACAGTTTTATCCACAAAGGAGAGTTCTCTGGCCTACTTTATTAAATACCTTAGAGGACTTTGCCTGTAAGATTACATTTGAACAATGCAATTTATTAAAACCTCTGTTCTTATTTTTCCTGCTGAAATTTTAGCCTTTTTCTATGAAAAAAAAAAAAGTATAAACAAATCCAACAGGCTAAATGGACATATTTAAGCAAACGTTTCATCAAACAGGTATATAGGGAAAACATCCTATAGTTTGTTTTTAATCATTACTTGTATACTCATACTGATGTGTCTGCTTCTGGTCCTGTGCTGCATCAGGTAAGTTGTGTACCCAGTTTTTCAAATCTGAAGAACTGGGTATATTATTGAAAAATTACCTATTAAAGACTGTCCTAATAAAAAAAAAAAAAGCCAACTAACAAACAATACTCAATTGAAACACTATTATAATTTAGTTTTGTTTAACAAATCTTAACATGCTGAGTCTGATTACAAATCATTGGAGAAAGAGTCAGATTTTGAGATTGAGCTGCATCATCTTACAATTCACTTGGGATAGGCACACATATTTTGGTGACTATTATTTATCAATAGTTTACATTAACACACCATTGTTGGAGATGTAAGTATTTAAACCTATGCACTAAATAGAATTTTACATGAAGTAAAAATAACAGAACTCAAGATAGTGATGTTAATTAATAGGCATATCTGAAGTTTCTGCTTAGATTCAGTTACATATTCTAGCATTTACCTTGGAGTTTTTATGTAATTCTGTTTGATCTGAGAATCTAAGTTCATTCCATTTAGTGGGAGATGTTAGATATTCAACAATAATAATCACTGTTTTTAAACCAGGCCATTTATGTAAGCAATAGGGTGCGGAGCTGGTAAGTAACTCCAGGCAGCCATTTTTGCAGGAAGGGTGTAAAGTACAAAACCACTTTCTTTCTGGACACTTGCCCTTCTCTGGTGCTGCCTACCTGCCAAGTTCAAGAAAAGCAAGGTGACACATGTGAAAAATGTAGAAGTCTAATCCTGGAGAACCAAAGAAGGAAATTCACACCACTTTGCCAATGCCAAAACCTAGATGCAGACAAGTAGACTGTCACAACAGAAATTAACCTGTAGCTCATTCCCTCTATATGGAGAGGTGCTAATGTGACCAAGGACTCTACCATGAAAAACACATGAAACAGATGAAATTTCCATGAATGAAAATTTCCTATTTTAATAGGCAATCCAATCTAGAAAGAGACAGTTTGGTATTTGATCTGACACTAATAACATTCATTTACCAGTAGCTGATGAGAAAAAGTCCACAAGGCAAAACAAAACATTTAGGAACTTAAGTCATGAAGAAATGATTGAAGGTAAGGGTGTGTGTTTCTGTGCATGTGTGCAGGCAGTGGGTTCAGAGAGATGGGAATAATTATGGAATATAAATATAATATAATATAATTATAATATAATAATATAATAATTATGGAATACATACAGTCAAAAAGTGAGCGTAGCTTGGAACCCCACATAAATTACTATCCAAAATAAGCAAGGAAAGTATACTTGAATTAGAAATAATTTTAAAATGCTAGAATTCTTTGTATGTATTACATGGTAAACATTTTCAAGAGTGTAAGTTTGCAAAACTATGTAGACAAATATCATAAAATGATAAACTATAGGGGAGATAGAGAATTAAAAGCAAAACGTAAGGATTTTTTACTCTTATTGTGAAACTCTTCCTAGTCTGGCCAGCTTAGACAGATGAAAAAAGGTCAATAGGAACAGACTGGGGTGTGCACAGGCTTTTTTAGAGGTGTTTAACTAAAACACTGAAGAAGGCTATTGATGCAACCCTTCCTGAGAGCAAGGGCTACCGGGATGTGCCTGCAGCAGGAACCTGCCCTCCGGGGTGGAAGAGACTGCCAAGGAAATGTTATAGGCAGCTGCTTCAGCTAAGAAAAGAATGAAACTACAGTCTGGGGGCTTTGGAAGGAAAAGCCATTAATTTCCTGAAAGATAACTTGGAATATTTCACAAGTATAACCTCAAAACAAAAGGAAGGTATTTATGAAATGCAATATAATAAACCTTACATTAAGTTGGGAATCAAATTGTGGGTTTTACACAGTTTTAGAGAAGAAAGGACTTAAAACTAAATAGTTTTAATGTGTTTTGCTCAAGATTATTATGAAAAATATTTAAAGCATTATGTGATTTAGATTTTACCATACTGAGAATGCAGTTTTAGCATGGCAGGAAATTACAAAGATCTAAAGCAATCTGCATAAAAAATCAAATCTAAGCAGTAACAAAACCACCTGCTCTGCAGTTAGGCTACACTATTTTAATCTTTGGCAAAACTCAAATGAAAACAAAACATCCAAAACTGTAGTGTTGGTGGGTTTTTTGTGACCTGATAATGCATTTGTATATTAATGTTTGAAATGGGTGGTCTGTTTTATCAAAGAATAATTATGGTTGGAAAGGACCTCCTAGATCACTGAGTCCAACAATACCTAAAAAAAACAACCAACCAACAACAACAAAAAAACCAAAACCAAACCAAAACACCACACCAAACACAGTCCCCTGCATTCCTGAATGTACTCCTGAAAGCTTCCTTGTATCAAAATAATCCCAGTTTAGGTGCAGTACTGACCTATAGGGCTGTTCCCACACTAATCCCTTGAGAGACCTCGTTGAGAGACTGTCAAAGAAATAAACAACCCAGCTGGGAGGGTGCAGACTGAAGCAGGAGGCAATGAACTGTGGTCGCAGCTCTGAGGCAGACACAGCATCCCATATGTCTTCTCCTTTGCAGCAATGGGAAACCCACACACAAATAGGAGGGAAAGGATCAGTGAAAACAACCACCTCAGCTGCAGCGTATTTGCAGATCTTGAATTAGATGATTAAATACATTTCTTCCCAAATAATAACATCCCAATGTAATGAAATGGGGTTAATAGCCTCCAGTTTAATGTGTAGGCTTGTACACAGACTCAAACATGGTCAAAATCAATGTACTTAAAATCATAGTTTTTTCATAACTATGTTATTCTCTGTCTCTCTTCCCTTTGTATTTTCAGTGCCATGTTGTCTGAAGCAATGGCATCCTTTCCTCCTTCAGAAATTAAAATCAGGTTTCATATTCTTAGAGGCCTCAAAGCTAGAATGTGTTATTTTTCCTTTTGGCACTAGCTCTGTGCATAGGGGCCTACTGAAATAACTGCAACTGCTGAAGTCAACAGCACCATCATGCCCAGGGCTGCTCCTTTATCTTTGTCTGTATGGCAGTACAACACAAGTGGCAGTACAAGACAAGTGTCCCTCTTGCACTCATTGCCATACACAAAGGTCAGATATACTTAATATTTGGGGGTTCGGAGCAGGATAATCATGTCTCTGGACTGCACCTCTAGAAAGAGTTATTTCTTAACTGGGATGCAAGCCAAAAAGCAGTCCCTTTATAAAGTATATTACTCTGCTACAGTGGTTTTGATACCTAACTTCTTCCTGGAAAATTTTCTCCTGCAACCTAAGGCTGCCTGCAAAGAGGGTTGCAGGACTTTGCCATTGCTTACTGAAAATACAAAACATCCAAGTAATATATTAATAAACAAGTAATTAATTGTATTTTTTGGGTCTATGGTATTCATCCCATTGTCTGACTGACCATTGCCAGAGGATGGAAAACAGACATTAAATAAATACAACTGTACTGGGATGGTTAATCTCCTGATGTTCCATCTACAAATACTGAAAAGACATGGAAATGCAAAAATTCCTTATTTGTGACGCAGCACTCGATTCATAGAAATTAAATGTAATCTAAAGGTTTTAAGATGCACAATGCTGCAGAAGCAGCAAAGTCCCAAGAGTTACTGTTTTTCTAATGAATACCATAGAGTCATGATTTCAGATCACTTTCTTATGCCCTAAAGATCCTGTGACATCACGGATGACACTATCAACTTCCCCTTGCCCTTGTCCAAGGCTTCAGTTGTGTGTACAGCAGTGCACACCCAGACTGACGCTCCAGCTCGATCACTGCATACAACACACACATTCCTCTCAGCCCCAGCTGTAATATTTACACAACAGATTGGATTGGAACATTTGCAGGGAGCCTGTTATGAATACTTCTTCAGATAATTTTTGTGGAAAAACTTCTTTTGTTGATTAGCTAGATAATAGCCTTCAGTTCAGTATTTTTGGGTGAGGTTATTCAGAGACTGCCAAGGTGTGGAGGGGAATACATGGACCTGTACAGGACAACTACACAATAGAATGTTCCTTCTACTCTCCAAAGTGTCAAGGCTGAAGTCAGCTCCAGGGCAGAAGCTGCTTAATAGTGCTAGCAGAGTGCTAAGATTGAGACAAAAGGTCCTGCTAAGGATATTGTAGGGTAATGAATGCAGATCTTATCCTTCTGGATTTAAAACATAACTTTTTAAATAATATAAGCCGAAGTAGAAATGATAGACCTGCCCTTCAGTCATGTTGTAAATTTTATACATGACTGAACTTGGAGGCTCCCTTGCAGTTCCTTCTATTTTTTGCCATATTGTTTCTTGACTTTTAAAGGTCTGCTCGTAGTCTCAGGCCTCATATTTAATTGTTTGTAATTATAATTAGAAAGTAAGATCCTCATCTTCCTGTGTGTTCATAAAGCCAGAAATACCTTCGATCACAGCAAACTCCTACAAAAAGATAATTATGTTTTTAAGGAAAAGGATAAAAGAAAAAACCTACTCTCAGGATGAAACCTTGTGCAGTCTTGAGTAAATGATAAATTGGGGGTTAATACCATGGGAAATAATGTCACATTTTAACAAGACTGCTGAAGCGCAAACAGTTTATTCCATGAAGGCTACATGTAAAAAAAAGAAATAATAAAAAAAAATCCCATGTTTGAGACAAGATTCCTGATTTGTTGCCAGGATGAAATTCACTTCTGTGCAGAGGATCCTTCTCAAAGTCTTTACAAATCCCTTTTTTCAAAAGCTTATGCAAGATCCAAGAAGTGTCCAGCCTTTATATTTTCCTTATGCACATCTCTGTGAGAAAAAATATGGAGGTTTGTGATTGGATTCCATGGCAGGAGAACAGTGACTTTTTTTAAAGGGGGTGCTTTTTTGTTTGCTTGTTTATTTTGTTTTATTGTTTGTTTTTCTCTTCAAACTCTCTCTGTAAAATGTACCAACTTGTTCAAATCATCTTCCTTTTTCTGTCCTTTCTGTCCTCATATGGATTGTGCAGGGGAATCACACTGAGAATCATGTTTCCAGCACACAGAAAATTAAAAAATACTTGAAGTGCTTTTGGGGAATTTATTTTAGATAACAGGCAACTTTAGGTTATTTGACCAACTACACCTGAGCCTTGTCTTGATGTGAAAATTTAAACAAGTATTTTTTGTCAGCAGAGAGGAATGTCTTCAGTAACAAAAGGCATGCTTGATGCATGCTTCTGACTCTTTTCTGCTATGCTCCAATTTTTTGTGTCAGGTCCATACAGCTAGAAGATCTGGATATCTGTTCTTCAGATTTTCAGCTAGCTGCAGTGTGTAAAATAATGCCATGCCAAGATTATCTGTACTGAAGATATGGTACGATGAAAGCTGGTTCTGTAAAACCATTTCTTAAGAAATGGTGCTCTGCAAACTTTAATAGCTCTCTAAAACAGCTTGTGTCAGAAACAGTGTGCTGAGATTTTGTCCCCCATCCTGTAATGTGGCTAATGTTAACTGCCTGAGTGTTAATTTTAGTTTCTCTTCTTCTCTTTCATCAACTAAATGTCAAGATGATGTCTATATTTCATGCACATATAGCAAATGGGGAAAGTTTCTCTGTGGATACCTTTTCTGCTTTTTAATAAATTCTTTCTATTGCCTGAAGAGAATTAGAAGCTGGCTTTTGACCTCCATTAATTTTTTTAATTTAATAGTTCTCTGCATGCATTAATAAATACTATTAACCATACTTTGTACTGCAGTATTTCTATTTCCTTTTCCTCCAGTGCTTTCTCATTTACTGAAGCAGGTGCTCAGTTAAGAACAGATTAGGAAAAGCAGAAGGAATAAATCGAGGAAATCTGGGCCCATATCCCACGTCTTTCCCAAATAGAAGGACAGGGAGTCGTAGCATAGCTCCATCTACCATGCTGCTTTATAACTTACCACTTCTCAAATTAAAGCTATAATTATAAACTGTTATTTGATAGTTTTCTGAAGGCAAATAACACCACTCCAAAACCTGTAAGTTACAAATTATCAGAAGTGTTTTCTGACTGCAATATCCTGAGTAACTATTGCAATGTGCAGATTTCCAGCCAGACAGTATTCACTTCATTCAACTTGATTTCTGCAGGGCTGCTTCTAGAGCCAGGTAAACCACCTTTTGATCACTGTCCTCCAGATGCTGCCAGTTCAGCTCCAGAAGAGGAAGAAACTTGAAGCTTATCCTGAAGTCAAGCTGAAGGTGCCACCTCTGAATGGCTGCACAATCCAACAACCTTCCCATGGGCTTTGTGTAAGAAGCAGTGTCTGCAGTTCAGGAGCTGTCTGTTGGGTTGCTGCTAAGGCAAACTACACAGTTGTTAGACACAGGAGAAAAAGTGGCACCTACCTGGTAATATGAAGAGGCTATCCACTCACCAGTCCTCTCTCTAACATTTATCACGCAGGAACAATTGACCCCTCTAGTGGAGCCAGCAGCGCACTGCAGTCGTTTGAGTGTCATTACCGCAATTAGCGATGCAAATGCAGCCACAGGTTCTTTGCAGGACCAGCTCGAGCAGTGTCACGACGTGCAGCGATCTTTTCTAAAATGCCCTATTGTAAATCTTCAAAATGAAAGAGCCTCCTTCTCTGATGACGTCCAGAAAAGATAAAAGAAGGGGAAAAAATTTCAACCCTCCTACTTATAAGTTCCTTTGTGCTTCTCAAGGCACAGTGTCTGTTTTGCAACTGTCTCCTTTTCAATGCCTGTTCTTTTCTCCAGAGGCTGTATGAATATTGTACAATGCCAGGTACAGCTATTGACACTTCACAAAGAACCTGGAATAATAAGTAAAAATGATATGCCCCTAACCATGTAAAAAGATTAATGCTTCTTCTGATATCATTTAAATAATATTTTTTTTCTCTGCATACATATCCCTAAATATTTTAAAGCACAAGGTGCTGTACCACACAACTGAACTCTTTGTCAACAAGTTTGTCTTTTTTAGTTAGTCTTCCTGAGCCCCTTAGAATTGGTCTGTGGGTTGAAAATTCCTTATTTAAATTTTACTGCATTGGTAAATGGATTGTTTGGATTCAGATAGTTAATGACTGGGAAATAATTTTAAAGAATCTAATGGAATTTAATAATTATAAATGATAATCTTTCACACAAGGTTTTACAAAGGTTACTGTCTGAGGAAATGGGTGCAGAGTACTTTTCCATAGAATAAATGGAAAATATAGAAATGAAGAGCATGAAGTAAGGAAGTGGAAATCACGTGCAGAGAACACACACACCCTTGCCTATTTGTCAAAAAGCTCTTTCATTAAGTTCTTTCCTGGAATTCCACCTTTGTTTATCTGTCACCACTGGCTTTGCCCACATCCTTCAGTGTTTGAACTGCTTCCTCGTGCTTTGCATTCTGTCTTGCCACATCTTCTTTAGCATTTGGTAAAGCCTGAGACACTAACAGCACTAGCTAAAAATATGAAAGGTAAAAAAAAGAGGAGATAAACTTCGTTCATACCAGAGGAACAGGCATCAACACTGGCATACACATTGTTCTCCAAAATGCACGGCTTTGTTTTAACTAACAAGTAAAATAGTCTATATGCTTTCAAGGCAGCTTTGTTCTCTGGCTGAAGAGCACACCTCGATCAGACATTCATGCTTTTTTTGCTCCTATTGGTGTTGCTTAAGACTGTAATATTTTTAAAAGAGTATGATACGTCAAAAGAGGGCAGTGAATCTAGTCTTATGACAAAGATGAGGTGTAACAAATTATTCCTCAAGAGTTGGTACTAAAGCTAGTTTAGTGCTCCAGAAAACACAAAATTAAGGCAGTCAATGCTCATTAAAGTGGCTGTCTCAGCCTTGTAACATGCAGTTTCAGAATAAAATTTTGTGTTTCCCTCCACTGAATTCAGAGCAGGACATGGTGAAGCTGAGAGGATCAGAGGCACACAGAATGCTTATATTTTATAGACTTCTATAAACATAAAATGATCCATTAACTCATTATTTACCACCAGATACCTACAAGGCATTGGATGCATGCTACTGGAGCACCTCTTCAGATACAATCACACATGTCATAGCTGGTTCTATACTCAGAAAAGGGAATATTCAAGCCAGTTACTTCTCAAATTACCCTTAGAAAAATTTCAGGTCACTAAATGTAAAATAAGAATAATTTCCAAGTGACTTGATTGAAAAAAGGGATGTGATTTGATAACAGATGAGTAAATAACTTGTCAGGGAAACAGCACAAGTTCAGTGATCCAATAGGTCAGGTTCAATCCAGACATCAGTAATCCATTTTGTTGTTTCTATACCAGATGCTTGAGAACACGTACACACACATATGTGAAAAAGTCCTCTAAGAAGGGTGTTATAAAAGAAAATTAAATCTGATTGCAGATGTAGACCTTAGTCCACTTAACCATTTGTACTCCCCATCTCACTTTGTCCTTAAATTTTGTTTATGTCAGATAATATGCTCATGAAAGGTCTGTGATTTTCCCATTAACACTAAGGAGATGATGGTCTCCATAGAAATGTCTGTCACACACTGTTTTCTCCAAATCACAACATGCTAAACTGTAATGATGCTTTTTAAGATGTCATGGTATTAGATGTAAGTATCTTGGGAAATACAAATAGCAGTGTCATTGGCAGGACATTCTAGAACAGCAACACTATTGTCAGAGTGATAGTCATGCCTTTTTTCTTCTTTTTTCTCTTTTACTTTCTTTCCTTTCTCTCTCTTACTCTATTTCTCTCTTTTCTCACTCTATTCTATTGTCTTCCCTTCTCCTCCCCTCTTTTTTCATTATGTCATAAACCTAGGACTGCAATTATTTCCTCAATAACATTAGTTGCTGCAGTAACATCTGCCAAAACAGAGCATTAATACAGAAAATGTCAGTGCAGAGTGACTTTCCTCTCCAGGTGCAGATCTCTGATAGGGAACTCTTTAAATGAAGATCTAGAAGTCTGAGTCAAACCATATTACTTGGAGGAAAAATAGAAAGGAATAGAAAAAGAGAGGGTTTAAAATATGTTTCTATGATACTGGCTACACTGTGGATTCCAGCCAGAAGATTCATTGTCTTCATTTTTTCTTCTCTAATTCCCACAACTGCACCAAATATCTGAACACCATTGCATTCTGGTTTTATACACATAAAAGGGATTGCCTCCCCAGGGAATTCTTTTTGTTTCAAGAAAACATACAGAAAGCTTACTAGTAGTAGTTAGTGAAATACTGCTGAGCACAGACAAATCAGAGAGTTAAAGAATTCAATGTCTTATCTATAAGAGATGGCTTTGGCTGTAACGACTGTATATATTATACAGCTGTCCAGAAAAGATCCAAAATCAGTCTGAGATCAAATCACAGATAACATAAAATCTATATCAGGAAACAAAAGAAATACAAATCCTTGAAGGGCAGGTATAAATTGGATAAGCCCAAATCCTCTAAGGGAATGCAAGAGGTATTCAAAGGCAAAAGCCAAAATTTAGGGCTCTGTTTATTGAAAGAATATATTATATATCATAAACAGACATGAGACAACATTACACAGAAATATTTTACTTTGGTGAGTAGTCAAAGACTTTATGTATTTAAAAAAAGAAAAGCAAGAAGAAATTCAAGCATAACATTAAATCAAACTTAAAATAGTAGGAATATAGAAATTATAGGTAGGTCAAGGTACTGTTGTAAATCTTGTATGTGAAAATAAAAGTAGGAAATACATCTGTTGTGGACAAATCAAAGCCAATGTTTGACATCACATGTGGCTGTTAATTTTAGTCATATATATCTCCAATAGTGTTGCTTGTGTGTTTAGAAGCAGCAAATTCAACTATAAATTGAAACAGTAAGCTAGAGAAACCAGTAAGATAGAAGCCTGAAACTCAGAATAAAAATAAATCAGTTTTGTTAGCCTCTAACAGATTGAAATCCTGGCAGGGTAGAAGAAATGCAAGGGTCCTGCTGTGAGACTGAGGCAGGCTCTGTAGATGTCTGATGAAGGTAAATGCTAGTATACTAATGAACCATTTGTGCCTGAAGGACTGATGTTGAAAAACTTAAACTTGTTTATTATGTTTAGCAGAACTCTACAAAGCCTGAAAGGATTCTGCTCAGTGTCTTTACTCCATGCATATGTCCATAAACTCATGAGAGAAGCTGGAAGACATCACATGCCTGAAAAGAATTCATGAGCTTATTTTGCCACTGGATGGGAGGATCAGTGGTACCTGTCTGTTATTTTGAGCAGATGTTAGGCTAATCTGTTCATGGAAACTCACAGTGCTGGAAACTCCAGCACCTTAATTATATGAAACTTGGTTTCATAAAAAGTTTCAAATTTATCTAGAACATTTTATTTATTAAATATTTTATTTTAGAACATTTCTAGTCTAATCTATTCTGGATACTAAACAGGTCATCAGCATGCTGGAAGTCCTTCCTCAGTGCCATATAGGTATAATGGTATTTCTTCTACATTTCCACTCACTAATAATGTAAATACTGACTAGTATTAGACTGCTACTTGCATGAATAAACTATCTATGGGTCCGTATAAGAGTCAGGAATTCCTGTGCCTTGATAGCATAGTTTAGTAGATTGCCCTTTGCTGGATGACAGGTGACCATCAAACTGCTCTGTTACTCCCCTCCTCAGCATGACAGGATGGGGAGAAAATAAGATGGAAAAATACCTTGTGTATCAAAATGAAGGGAAGTTGAACAAAGCAAAAGCGAATGCCAGGTGTGGAAGCAAAGAGAAATAAAAGATTTATTCTCTATTTGCCATCAACAGGTGATGTCCAGCCACTTTTCCAGGAAGTAGGGCTTCAGTATGCATAGAGGTTGCTCCAGAAGAGAAATGGCCCTGCAAGAAATGCCACCCACCACACACCACACACACACCCCCTGCTTCTCTCAGCTTCTGTTGCTGAACTGACATCATATGGTATGGAATATCCCTGTGGTCAGTTTGGATCAGCTGTCCTGGCTGTGTCCCCTCCCAAGACCTTGTCCACCCTAGATTAATTGTCCACCCTTAGCTAAGGAAGAATGTTGGAAAGAGCTTTGATGTGCTGCTCAGCAGTAGCCAAACCACTAGTGTGTTATCAACACTTTTCTATCTACTAATACAAAACACAGCACTCTAAGAGCTGTTATGGGGAAAATTAACTCCCTCTCCACCAGAACCAATACACATAGGCAGTCACTCAGAAGGAAAATA
This sequence comes from Ceyx melanurus, assembly GCA_024611195.1. Classification (NCBI taxonomy): domain Eukaryota; kingdom Metazoa; phylum Chordata; class Aves; order Coraciiformes; family Alcedinidae; genus Ceyx; species Ceyx melanurus. The sequence goes on along the minus strand of JANHGL010007840.1, from coordinate 21,061 downwards.
ATGATTTTCTTTTCTGACTTAGTAGAGAAATTCTGTGCTTGCTTTTTATAAGAAATATAGTGTAATGATATCCATGTCCAAGTTGGCATTAATCTCTAAATTTTGTAACACTGGATTAAAAATTATCATCGTGTCTTCTGTGTTCTTGGGTAGTGATTAAGCTTGCAAGCAAAAGGAGCCTAAATTCAAACACTTGCCATTTATTAAAAGCTAAGGATATTACTGAAGTCCTCACATTCATGATCCTTCAGTCTTTAAATTGCTAAAAGTCACTCAAGATTCATGACCTACAGCAGTATTATAATTATTGGTGCTAATTTTCCTCAGACCTGGTATTGACAAAGTATATGGAACAAATTAACCTCTGAAATCAGTTAAAATCTCTCACCTAAAGATGGTTGTGAACCACTGCATAATATAACTCTTAAAAGGACACTTGTTTAAGGTAGAGATTACAATTTAAGCACTGGATGACAGTTTTAGACTTGGAAAAAATGGAGTACATCCATGGATTCAGTTTAACTTTTTAAAGTTACAGTAAATGAGGATCATAACTGCAGCATTGACTACACAGAGAAAAATAGAAGCATATGTGCAGAGAAACAGAACAGTTGTTCTTGAAGGCTTAGATCTGCTAAAGCAGTTTCCATGAACAAAAGTTAATAGCTGTAGCTAGTAAGGCATTTTACAACCACTTCCTCCTACACTTAGACCTGATTAGAGTCTGGGAGAACATACTAACTGATGTTGTACCTGGGTGGTAAAAAAATCAAGTAGAATAGATGGTAGAAAAACTTCACATATTTTGGCTCATTACACAACATATCCATGTAAAAAAAAACCCAACATAACCCCAAACAAACAACAACAACAACAAAATGGTATTTATTTTCAAAGCAAAAAGAATATAAGGAAGAGTCCCAGTGCATTTCCTCAAAGGAAAACACCTTTTTAAAATATGACACACTTCCTCCTACATTATCCTGATGGAAGCCAATCACCCCAAGCAAGGAAATGTCAATTTATAAGCACTTAAAATCTATCTTTTAATCTTTTCTAGGCAGGAATATACTTTGGTGATACATTCACTAGTAGCATAATATATGACATCCAATATGCCTGGTAACTTGTTTAATCCATTATACACCATTCAGTTCAACATCTTTGTCAGTGACATGGACAGTGGGTTCGAGTGCATCTTCAGCAAGTTTTCCAGTGACAGACTCTGACCTGTGTGGTGTGGGTGACACACTGAAGAAGAGGGATATCATCCAGAGGGGCCTTGACCTACTTGAGAGATAGGCCCATGCAAAACTCATGAAGGTCAACAAGGCCAAGTGCAGGTCCTGCAGCTGGGTCAGGGCAACCCCTAGTATCAATACAGGCTGGGGAATGACTGGCTTGAAAGCAGTCCTGTGGAAAAGGACTTGGGGGTGCTGGTGGATGAAAAGCAGCATATGTGCCAGCAATGTGCTCACACTGCCCAGAAGGAAAATTGCATCATGGGCTACACAAGAGAATTGTGGCCATCAGGTCAAGGGAGGTGGTTCTTCCCCTCTCATGAGACCTCACCTGGAGTACTGGGGCCACCAGTGAAAGAAAGACATGGACCTGCTCAAGCAGGCCCAGAGAAGGGCCATGAACCTGATCTAGACACTGGAGCAGATCCCCTATAAGGACAGGCTGAGAGAGTTGGGGAAGAGAAGGCTCCAGGGAGACATTCTAGCAGCCTTCCAGTACTTATAGAGAGCATACAGGAAAGATAAGGAGGGTCTCTTTATTTTAGAATTGTATAGAATGAGAGGTAGTGTTTTTAAACTGAATGTTAGATTCAGGTTAGGTATAAGGAAGAAATTCTTTACTGTGAGAGTGGTGAGACACTTTAACAGATAGCTTAAAGAAGTTGTGGATACCCCATCCCTGGAAGTGATTAAGGCCAGGTTGCATGGGGATTTGAGCAACCTGATCTAGGAGAAGGTGTCCCTGGGCATGGCAGGGGGTAGGAATGATTCTGATTCACAATAATTTTTTCCCTCAGAGGTTCTGCTCTACTTATAATAATAGGTTTACAAGGTTTGACTTGTATATTAAAGATATGACTTAAAGACATTAAGTTTATGTGCAGGATGCTTTTGTTAGATTTCCCCAGGACAGTCCATGTTCTGAATTAATTAAAAGATAGTTTTTAAATAAAAACAAAACAACCACTATGCACAACCTCTTTTGCACGGCTAGCAGCAATGAACTATTTAACTACAATTTTGATAAGTGCTTCTCCTGCAGTTGTGTTTCAATCTACCTTTAAACTGTTAAAGCAAGAATACATACATTGGCTTTTGGCGACAGTATGAGAAATGGAATATATAAACCTGCTTTTAGCAGAGAATTTGCCACAAGGTTCTTAAGACTTCATTGGCTATTTTGCAAGTTCATGCAGTTTGTGAACAGTGGCAGAAAAATCCCTTCAAAAGCACTTTCCTAATGCCAGCCCAATTGTTTAATGCCAGAAGAAGTTCTAATCAACTTCCTTTTTTTCCCCTTTTTCATACCTGAAGTCCAAAGAAAATGAGGACAACAGTAGAAAGAATTCATTATATACATATTAGTGTTCTGAAGTCAGGAAACAGGATTAATCATCCCAAAATACCCAGAAGAAAGTGTGTTTATAATCTCTGTACATTCTCATTAGCCACTTGAAACCAGTCTGTGGAAATCTCTAATTGGGGAAGAAATTCTATACAAAATCTTTGCCCCTGAATTGACTGAATCAGGGCTCTAGGGGGAAAACAACATGATTAGCTTTGGCAGTTAGGCTCAGCTGAAAGTTGGAATAAGAAAACAGATTCTTTTGAAGAATATTGCTGCCATTGGCCTTACTATGAGCACACCTCTGACTGTTCATGGACATCTTTTCAGAAATCAGTGAATCTTTTGTAAGTGCAAATTTGAGTTTGAGGGAAACATCTCAAAGGTTATTTTTCTTTAACTTTCTGTTCCTATGCAGGTTACTGTAATCACAGTCACCTATTAACAACATTCTCATTTTATCACATGAGGTATATTTCAGCAATATCTAAATCTTTACTTTTTTCCCCAGTTTATTTTTAAGAAGGCTTTTTTTCCCTAGATTTCCCCCCTTTAATACATTAGCCCTCATGGCTGCTCTTCTTGAACCAATCTATTCATCCGACCAGACTGTAACTAGGAAATTTAAGAGGTGAAAACTGTAGTAAATTTATTTGACTACATAGACTTGGAAGTCTTCAGCATCGAAGTTGTGTAGAATGTGTAGAGTCAGAATAAGGTCAAAAATGGAAAAAGTGTCATCTCTGAACATGGCTGAGCAAAAGCAAAGCTCAGGGGCACAGGGACAACTTGGAGAGTTTGTGACTAAAACAGATGCCTGAATTTAAAAAAAAAAAAAAAAAAAAAAAAAGTGAAAGGTACACCAAAGGAACAGAGAATACTTCCATTAGTCCTCTTATGATGTGGAAATGTGAATTGCTGTATTTTCTGGCCGGGTGTGTGTATGCAAATATATGTAAATTTTATGCAGATCGTATCTTCCGCTTTTTTGATGCCCAATGTAGTCAGGTTTATAATACAGTTATCCAGAAGGAATCAGTGAATTCTTGCTGGCGAGGCAGAAGCATTTGGGTATGATGGAGATCAAGTAGGTTTTTTTTCCAGTTCTACTTTAATGACTGAAGCAGAGTGAAAAACTCTGAATTAGGCCGTGTACTGACTGGAAGTCATCTGTAAAGAGGATCAGAGGAGTCGTGTATCTATGCATTGAAATAAGGGAGAGATGTCTTCTACTGGGAATTCCAAACTATAAGATAGTTGTTATAAATCACAAGTCAATTTTTGTGATTGATATAAGTACACATACTTATAGGGATGTACTTTGGGGAAAATAAACCGAGAGTTAAATATCTACAGCTTGGAAAAGTTATCTAAGAGATATCTTATATACCTTTAAAATATTTTTCAATAAGCTGATAATGTATGCAGGGCAGTGTAAACCATTATTTTGTACATTGGATGGTATTTGGGACAGGGAATCCTAAATTACAGTTTTCTATTTAAATAGCATAACCTGATGTTTCACATTGGTTATGGCTTTTTGACAAGTCCTGAAAAGACAACTGACTGCCAGCATCTGTCCTTCAACAGACAAAAGGGCTCAAAGACAGGAGAAAGAAGAAGATAACAGTAACTGCCATTTGGTGGAACATTTCCAAGCATTTTTTTGCAAATAGTTGCTCAAATGAATGAGCTTTAATTAACTATTCACATCCTTTTTGTGTTTGCTTTCTACAAATATTCCAGCATATCAATTTATTGGCAGGAATGATCAATGCAGCAATGACTTTGCATTTGTAATTATTATTATTTTTACTACTAGGCAGATTCTGAGAGATAGACTCAACCAATTAGAAATAAACTCATGTGACTGCTATGTCCAATTGAAAAAGTCCCTTTTGAATTCCTAATATCAGATACTCTGATTAAACTGCCTTCCAATATCCTGCATATGATAGTTCTAGAAATTGCTCAACGAAAAATATCAAATAATTGCATGTGAAAGTGACAAACAGAAAATGAAGCTAAAGGCCCCCTGTCACAAGTGAACTATCATTTTCCATTTCTTTTGCTGATATATGACTGTCTCCAGTATTTCAGCTATATAATCAAGTTTTTTTAGGAACCTGAACTGCCCAGCAAATGGGTGACTCGAGGTAATTCAATGACTATTTCATCACTTCATCCAGAATGTAAAGTGCAACCAACAGTCAAGTTCAGCCCTGATGGTATCAGGGAAGTCTGAGTTAAGCTGTAACATGCTATTTCACCTTGGCTGAATCTTCATCACCTTATCTTTATCCAACAGGTCCACCACCAACTGATAGAAGGAGTTAAGGTGCTGGGCTGAGAAGCAGTAGCTCCATGTGTGAAACAAGCTTTGCATTGCTGAATTTATAAGAACAGATACCAGTTGGCTTTTTTGTTCTACTTACGGAGTAATGTCTCAGAGAGGAAGAAATGCAGTGTTGCATTTTGGGGTGTCCATTTTCCAAGCTAACGTTTGCACATTGCAGTTTCCTACTGGAGAAGCAGCACAGCCGAGGGGCAGCCCCCTGTGCTAGTCCCATTCAGACTCCATTCAACACCACACAGGAAGGAAGTTTCAGCTAAATTCTGGATTTTTAAAAAGATGTGGTTCACCCCCTCTTATTATCAAATCTGAAGACTTCTCAGGCAGTTTTGTCACGTCTACCTTCTCTTTATTATGGAAAAGCAGTATTCTCCCTATTGTTAAGGTTGCAACTAGCTTTTAAAGTCCTATTTTTGCCCTTCTTTAACTTTGGCTTGGAAATTGGTTCGGCCTAAAAATTTCCATACTTTGAAGGAAAAGAAGCATAATTAATTTTCTTCAAACAGTTTATAATCAAACTATTTTTGATTTAGAGGTCATTTAAAAATTACCCTGATTGGAAATTGACTTAATATTTTGTTACCTCTAACTCAAAAGCTGCTTATTATAACCTCTTCAAACTTTTCTTGTACTTAGATCTATTTGATAATTCTCAGCCTTCTTAACTATATATATAAAGACTATCCTTCAATTTTGGAGGAGTATCATGTTTTTCCTTCAGATTGTCTATAGCCATATGCTTTTTTATTTCAGCAGACACCTGATTTTTGTTGGATTCAGTAGAAAAAATGGTTGTTCATAGGTTCATTCTTCAAGAACAAACATGGGTTTTGGGAAGAAATAATATAGCTTCACCCCATATGCAATTAGAAAAAAAGATAAATTCTCTAACTTTTTTTTTTTTTTTCATGGTTATTTGATAAATGGGAGTCAGGCAGATCCTGTAAAAATCCATTCATGATTTTATTTATTTTAAGGTGCATCTACATTAATGTGTCAGCTCAGGTCAGTAATGTGCTCCCAAAGTGCATCTTCTGATGGTCCCTGTTCACTAAACCTAGACGTGTCTCATTCATTCCAGGAGCCTTGGCTGGAGCTAATTCTAAGGAATGACCCCTATGAACATCAGATACTTAGTGTCTGATGCTTCTTTTCATCAATCCACCCTAGTTGCATCACTCTACTTGTTCCCCTTGATGCAGCCAGAAGACTACAGACCTCTTTGAGACTATAATGAAACATTTCATTACACAACAGGTGAAAGCAGCTACCATAAGATCAGTAACATCTGTAGAAGAAGGGGAACCCAGGGAAGCCACTGACAGTGAACCCAAGCCAACAGTCAGAAAAAACAGGCAATTAACAAGGAAAGCTAAAAGATATGTAAGAAGAGTTTCTGACTGATGGGGTTGAGAAGGAATATTTTAACAAAATCAGAAAGAAATTAAATCCTTTGAATGGCATAGATCCAAAACTTGACCAGGATTGCAAGATAGTCGATCACTATGCAGGAAAAACAGAAGTACTCATCATTAGCATGATGTATTCATTTCTTATAGTGATTAATTAAACACTTTCTATTCCACTAGTAACTGGGGAGGATGTGAAACAAAAAACATTAAGCACTTTAAAATCTACTGTGCCCTATAACTTGCACCCAATAGTATTAAAGAATTGGCTTAGGAACTCTCTGAATAGTAATGTTGATTTTGAACAAATCTTGATTTGTGGAAAAAGTTCCAGAGGACTAGTAAAAAGTGTTATTACTTTACAAGGAGTGAAATAAGATGTTATAAAAACCTACAGGCTACTTATTCTGATATCAGCTTCTCTTAAAACTATGGAAGGGCTTGTATGGGACACAATCAGTAAAAAAAATAATTAGTATTTTAACATAAATAATGCCATAGAAAATAGATCTTATAAAGAAAAATTGTTATAATTTTTTTTATAAGATCATCAAAGACTAGATAATACAGTGATGACATAATTTACTTAGATTTCTGCGATGAATTTTACCATTTTTACATTACTGTAAAGACACTGTACAGACTCAGTGCAGTCCAGTGTAAAAAATTAATGGAATAGGTTAAAGGTCTGCTGATGAATAAAGCACAACTAGGAATTGCAAGTGGGATCCAAGATGAAATTAAAACATTTATAACTGATTCATAGAAACTGTAGGAATTGTCTAAAATCATTCTTATTTAATACCTTGTCTTCTATATCACTTAGGATGATTCAGAGAGAGGTGCTCAGAGAAGCCTAAGGGATTACAAATGAGTAACACAGTAGGCCTCCCTGTCTCAGTTTGGCTCAAACAAGAGCTGTTTCTATCAGTTGTTACCCCTGAAATTTCTGGGTACCTCTATGCCTGTCTAACAGTCTCTTTGGGAATCCGCTTCAATTTTTAGACCTGATGATTCCCTCAGTTTCCGTATCTAACTACAAAGTATATGAAAAAGCATTTCTTTTTCAATTTTATTCTTTTTAAATGCTTTGCCTCTGCCTTTCTGTGTGCATGTGTGTTATAAGACACAGCTTCACTTTAGCCTTCATTATAGTTTGTGAATTTAACATCCCTTTATTCATGGTCAACAGCCAAAGTGTCTTCGATTTTTTTCATGAGAGAACTTTTTAATGCTCTTGATCATTCCCATTGTCTTTCATTGAACCCTCTCTAAGTCAGCACTACTGTTTATAAGATGGAGTCACTGGTACTGCACTCAGTATTTCAGATCAGACTATAGCATTGGCAGTTTAATCCTTTCTCTATTAGTTCCCATTCTTTATGCATCTTAATATGTTTGCTTATCTGGTACAGCTGCACATTAAGCAGAAGTCTTCACTGAAGTAATTTACAAGGATAACTAGGTCCCTTTCTAAGTTGGTACGCTAATTTGGAGCTCTGTGAGGTGTTGAGTAATTCGTATTTTTTCCACCTGGTGTACCTTACTCTGCTTTTGTTGATAATTCATTTTTCAGAGTGAGTAGGTCACATAGTTTTGTTTGTTTCAGAAGTTGCACACAATCATCTCTGAACTTAGGCTGAACTATTTTTTATCCCTTGCAAATTTTGCTGCCTCACAGCAATTCCCATTTCCTAGATGATTAATAAATGAGTAGACGAGCAGGAACCTTGGGGCCCACTGCTGTTATCCTTTGACATGATGAAATTGACCATTTAATCCTGCCCTTCACCTCCTTTCCCTCCACCACTTCTTGATCCATCACTACTTAGCTTCCTTTGTAGCTTCTTGCAAAGAATTTTGTCAGTGGCCCAGAGAGGTTAGAATAAATTACACCAGCTGCACTTCTTTATTAACATTTTCAAGGAGTTCTAGGAGATTAACACAACAATATTTCCCTCTGCAGGAACCGTGCTGATTGGCTCCTATTTGGCCATAGTCTCCCAAGTGTCCTGCTACTTTGTTTTAAATTATTATTTTAACTAATTCATTATGTTCACCCATAAGGCTTCCTGGTCTATTATTCCTCCAAACTCTTAGAACTTCTTTAAGTATATAGGTATTTTAAGATGCATCTATTTAGAGATCATGAGCATACTCATTCTAGTGCTCTTCTTTATATTTATTAATTACCTACAGCTAGTACTGTATCTTTAATGGTGAAATTTGCAGGTGATGGTTTGGTGATGAAACCAAAAAGGGTGAGGTGAGATGCAAGCTAAGTGGGGATCTTATCATTGCTTATCAATATCTAAAGAATGGGTGTCAAGAGGATGGAGCCAGACTTAGGTCAAGGGGCAATGATTACAAACTGGAACAACAGGGTGCTGTTTAGCTGAAAAAGTATATCAGGAAAAAGAAGGTGGCTAATTCTGAAAATTTGCTGGACTTAAAAGAAACTTGTCTCAACTCAGCCCCCAGCTTCATATTTTTACAAATATTCTAATAAAGAAGTTGATTGGCATGAAACAGAGAAATAGTGAAATCTCACCCTTAGTGTTGTACTGAAGAACAGAAACACAGCATATGATTAAGGCTACCACTGATGCAAAACTACTTGGGTAATTGACACAAACTGTTAACCTGAGAGCTACAGATTAATAAGCAGTCTCAGTTTATAAATGGATTGTGGTTTTAGATTTACTGAGTAAAATTTGAATTATTTATCCATATCTCAGCTGTGTGATTCAAAATAGTCTGCAGAACTAATTATGACTAATTTTATTCTTTCTTTGCACCTGCCATTTGTTTCTAAGACCATAAGGAACAGAAAAATCTGTTTCAATAAATAATGATATCCTGAGGCCAGCCCACTTATGTTTGGTTTTTTTTTTCACTTATGTGTGTACTAATTTTGGCACTTTTTATTGATTTAGGATATGCTTAAAATAAAGATTTGTTAGCTTCCAGCCTTCCCACAGCTGGGCAAATTGCTTCAAAACTTTGTGACCATAATTCAAGCATGTGTGCTAATGCTGTATTCTTACACTGGCTAAGTTAGACTAGACTGGAGGTTTGTTTTCCCTTCCACTGCCCTTTAATACCAGGATATGTAGTAGTGGCTTGGGACACATAGAACAAATACTTAACTTCATCAGAGGATCATTTTACAGCTAAAGAAATTTTTTTTTTTTTCCAGAGAATAAACTTAAAGCTTGTCTTGTTATGGGACTAAGTAGAATGTCCAAGATACTTCTGTCTCAGCATGTCATTCTAGGAAGATGGCAGGCAGTAGTCCAGTGTTAACCTGCTTTTTTTCTTGTCCTGTCTCCACTTCAGGTAGAATAAGAAGAGAAAAAGAGGAAGGACAAAGAATAAGCCCCTTGACAACACTTCATGAGAAATCGAAGTGACATTGCTCTTTTCAGACCTTTTTTCAGAAGGATACACAGGATCATTGGCTTATGCATGTGAATGCAACCAGTCTGTTCTAGAAGCAGCTAAACCTGAGCAATGTGAAACACACAACCAGTCTGTCACTTAGCCTGTGGCCAAAACAGGTGACTTTAGGGTAGGTGCAGTCTTTGAGAAGTGCACCTTTGCCTGGGATCATTATATGTGAAATGGGACCATCAAAGTTTCCAAGCTTACAGGAATGTGGGAATGAGAACACTCTGAAGGACTCCTGTGAGAGCAAGGAAGTCCATCAGACAAAGGTGGAGTGAAAAACGAGACATTTGTCCCTTTAGGGACAATCATCTGCAACTTACATACTGAACTTTTGGAGCCCAGAGATGCTGTGATAGTGCAGAAAGCCCTTGAGTCAGATGGTGCCTTTCCTAGCACAGTGTGACATTTGCACTGGCACAGACACTTCCAGAGTCCTGCTGCAGCCTGGGAAGCTGCTCAGCTGCACCTGATGATGCCCAAAAGGGATGACTGCCTGAAGGAGAAATGCACAGCACTAGTGATAGGTGTGGCAGCAAGGGGGGAAGGTGCTGAAGGCAGCAGGAGCAGCCTTCTGCTGAGACTCCAGGGCTGTGACTGCCGGGGTGGGCTGGAGTGGGAGCCAAGCAGAGCAGAGCTGGGGTGACAGAGGGCTCCTAAAATGCAAATGAAAGTGAAAATGATGGCTGCCTAAGACACAGTTCATTGGAGTAAAGGGTGATGTTATAGATGAGTTGCCCAGTGGCAACTACAGGTACTTTGGAGATCTTAGAAGTGTAAGATCTAATTTCCTAGAAAAACTGATTTAAAACTGCTTATCCTACCTATCTGTCCATATATCATAGGTAATTCCAGGTGCCTATCACTGTCATTACCAGTCCCTTATTGGAAATCTCTTTATATCATCTTGTCTCACAAGATATTATCAAAGGGTTCATCTAAACCAGATTCTTGGAGAAAAAAAACCTCCTTCAGCTCTACAATTACCTCTGATTTTAGCCAGATTAAAATTATAGGGAAGAGTTGAATTTTAATTATCGTGAAATTGTGGCATAAAGGCCTAATTATGATGTTTTAGTTTCGAATGTGTTTCATAAACAGGTGATGTGAATAAATTCCTGAACTGAGGGTTCTGTAGAGGAGTAGACAATGGCAGTTTGGGCCCTCTAAATGTACTGATCAAGTGAGGCTGCACAGATGCATGATTTGTATTTTACTGTTGTCTTGTTGAGCAATTTTTGAATACATATTATTTTCAAGTATATGCCTATAAGCAATAAGAAAAAGACAGTTCATAAAGAATATACAGAGGAAAACGTTATGATTGATCAAAATTGAAAAACTGTAAAAAAAAAATGGACTAAGGTTTGCTATTAGGTGTTTTGTTAGCTGCTACTGTCTTGATGTTGGAGACAGCTGAATACACACCAGTAGTGCAGTACTTCACTTTACCTTCTTGTGGTTTTCTGAAATATTTGCATTTAGATAGTAGTTGTAATATGAGAAAATTTATGGAAAACTACAATTTAATAAATTGCAAGGAAAAGGAAGATAGAAAGGTTAGGTGTCAGAGACAACTAAGAAGGGAGGAAGAAAAGCGGAAGAAGGACTTGTGAAACAAAATTAGGAAGTAAAGGGGACACTAATAAGAGGGCATAGATATGGCAAAGGGAAAATTTGAAGAAAAGGAATTTTAAAAATGTAAATGTTTTAATACTGTGACATTGCAATGCTGCCATATTTTTCTGTTCTTAAAAATTAAAAAATAAAAAATGGTGATAGACAGAGAGAATGATAGAGTTTATATTCCTTTAATTCAGTCTTGGAAGAAAATGAAAACTGTAGCCAGGCTCCTGGCATTGCAATACCTTGTTCATGATGAAAAAATGTTGTGACTCAACCAGAGAATTGTCCCACAGCCTCCACCTGCTTTGGATTAGACCCAGGCAAAAGCCTGCAATATGTTTGCTCACCTTTTGGCACTAGGAAACACAGAAAACTGAAATACAGCTTCTCTGAGCAAATGTTTTCATTTCGCATTGCCCTCTGAAAAGTATATTCTGCATGACATTGGCAAACCTGCCAGCATCCCAGTTGCCTTCCAGTTCTCTCTAGAAAGAGTTTACTTTGAAGTGCAGCAGTTAAAGCCCTAAAGATCAGTTTGGGTTTTGTCTGCACCAAAGAGTTGATCATTCTGTAACTGCATCAGTGGCAGGGAAGCAGTTTAGAAATAAATGGGTCAAGCTTTAGTCAGCTGCTCGCTGAAAAAAAACACAGCCAGAGCATTTAAAATGTCACCTCCTGTTATGACATACCTACAGGAGAATACAAGCACTACAGCAGATGACAGCAGACGTGGCTGAGTATTTCTTACGTGCTTCAGTGCAAAATCAACCAATTTGGATTAAATGTCCTTTTTTTTTGACAAAATGCATCAGCAGTACGAATAAACCCCCTTCCCTCCAGTGTGTTGTGAATGTGGTGGACTTTCTGACAGAGCATGAGGAGCAGGCAGCTGAGGAAAGAAAGCAGAGAGCAGCCAAAGACACCTCATCCCATTCCACAGTGAGCACCCCCTACTCTCACAGCATATTCTTTCTCACCAGCCATGTTGAAGCATACTACAAGACCTTTCCTCAATTGCCTGGCATCAAAACTAGTGATATTGTTAATCATTCTGGTCCCCCCTCATAGATATTCTACCTTTTTTTACCTCAGCCTTCAGCACAATGTTCTCTGAGGACAGGTTGGCTGTTGCTGTATAGTGCCAGTGCAATCAGTTCCCTCTGCCAGCGTGTCCACAGCTGCTCAGTACTGACCTTCTCCTAGATATTATTCCTCCTCCCTTCCCATTCAGCCTCTCTTGCTCCTATAATCACTCCTTAACATATTTCTGTGAAGATGAGGGTTGATTTTTCCTATTCTCCTATATAGGCTTTGCTCATGGCTTGCTGTAACTGAAATGGGTGAGGGAGAATGCCATACCTGGTGGATCCAAGGGGAATATATTCTGGCAGTTATAATGGACAAGCTGAGATCACTAAAAGCCTTCCCCTAGCTGATATTTTACAATCTGGCATTGCCTACACCCTTTAGAGATATCATCAGGTTCAGATTGAAGAGCAAGGAGCCTAGAATGAATCTGAAGAATAAGTTAGACTTCATTCCCTGAATCTGGATTTACTGAAACTGAAGTATGCAGGCCCACTGTTGGACAGGCTACTCCAAAGAGAACTTAGATGCCTATAAACCACATGGAACACTTACACGGAACTGAACTGTTGTAAAGTGATGTGAGGTCTAGAGTACAAAAAGAGGGAGATACTGTATTTCTTTTTAAATTGTAGATTTTTGGTCAAACAAATTTTTGTGACAGCAAAAGACCTTCTGCGAGCTGCTGCCCTCAATGATTAGAAACTCAGATTTTTGTATTTGTTTAGAAGATTAGAGTTTTTCTCAGTGGGAGAAGGAACTAGAAAAGCCCCAAGGTATAGTCCCTCCCCTTTTTCCCTCTACTTCTGAAACAGGAAACTGATTATCATATATTCACTTTTCCTAAAGGCAGAGAGCAAGATGCAGCACTGGAAGTAAAAAATAGCACTGGAGCCTAAAGTAAAGCCCCAGAAGCTCTGAATGGCCATGGTGCTTTATATCTCCCTAGCAAAGAAGAGGAGAATGCACACTGGTCAGAACTGGCAAATTGGAGAGTAATAAGTATGTATTCACGGCAGCCTGCCTGACCTAAAATTTAAATTAGCATCAGAATCCCTCCATTAGAAATTCCAGCCTCCCCACTCCCACCATTACCACGAATTTGGCCCCTATCTAGAGCATTTCAGTGCATTACAGCATCATAATTTAGTATTGAAATACAGCTATGCACCACAGAGATACTCTCAACCCAGTTTTTGGATATACAGGCCTATATAATACAATATAGAAAACACAATGTGATATTCTAAACTCTGTTTCAACCCCTTACAACTGAGGACATCTTATTTTCTTCACACCCACCACCCAGGAGAATAATGGCAAAAGGCATCCTGAAGATTTTCTGTCTTCATAAATTTAGTAGACTATATTGTGATTCACTGATGCATGGTCTTAGTTTGACCATGATCTTTAACCAAAACAGAAACAGCATTTAAAATTGCTGTGTCACTCTCAAGTATCAAAATGGAACAGTTCAAGAGAGACAAAGTACATCATATGTACCTTCTACATCTACAGAAGCCATTTTTCACTCTGGTTTGCAACCACTTATCTAGTCACTTGCCAATAGCCTTAGGAGAACTTAAGATGAATGTTTATTTTTTTTTTAGAAAATCCATAGACTCACCAGTTTTTGAAGCAATACTTTTGTCACTAAACCTTCCCATGTGCTATAAGCTACAAAGATTTAGCTTTCCCATATGATGTTCCCAGATGTCATTTGTGTAGGCAGTAAAGTCCAGCAACAAGACTACTATTTTGCTTTTGTAATTATGTGCTTGTTTCTCATTCAGCTTGGGAATGATAAGGAAATATGGCTGGCATGGTTTTGGTTTCTCTTTAACCAAGGAAGTTCCGTTTTAATGACTTAGTGGGTTTCCCCTATGGACTTGAAAAGATAAGATTTAGGCCAATGATAATGCCCCTGGTAGTCAAGGACCCAAAAATCTATATAGTAGAAGCAGTTTCAGACTTTAATATGCAAACACACTTCAGTTAAATGAAAGAAGGTAGATACAGTACAAAGAAAAGTACAAGAAACAATCATAGTAATCAAACCTATTTGAAATGTTATCTCAAATAACACTGTTAGACTGGTAATACCGTGTGAGAGTTATTGCAAAACATTGCCCAGTATTCTGGAATAAGTGATGTAATTCAAGATCACAGTTGTAAAAAGTATTAACTTGTGAGCCCACATATATTCTCCTGACATTTGTTTTATATCAGCAGGGTATAAACTAGGAATGTTTGCTATCATCTTTTCCAATTTTGTAATTTTTTTTCACCGTTTGAAAGGCAGTGGACACAGAGAGTATGATGAAACAGTTGCTAGATCAGTTCCAAGATGATATAGAGCCAGGTTATGAGCCCTACACATGCCCTGGATGAGCCATTACTCAATCCCATCAAAGAGAATACTCACACAAATTCTAACTCCTCATCAATATCAGTAAGCATCAAACTACTGCTCTATTTAATTCACTGATGTAAAAGGCATTAGATCTTTTCCTCCTTTCCCATCCCTCTTTATGATAACAAATACATCAGAGTGCCTCAGGTGCAAATATTCAGGATAACACAATGCGGATCAGTTTGGTTTTACAAGCCCCCTTTGGCTCTGCAGGTTTCCCCCAGAGCTGATCTGTGACTGTCAAGGTTGGACTGCCACAGTAGACAACTTTGTAATGATCTGAGGCATATTGCCAAACAGCTCTTTTTTGATTTCCATCCAACACAAAAAAATAGTATTAAATTTACCAACTCTTGTATCATGCTGCTGACATATCTGGAGGGTGATTAATTGTGCCCCTGGGTCTATGTAATGTTCTATTCTGGACAAAAAGAGCTTTTAAAAATCTATCTAATAACTATAATTATGAGTGAGGACAGACTCATAACTGTAAATGGGTTCTCTGTGTTTCTTATATAAGTACCTGCCAACAACTGGAAGATGAAAAGTTGAAGTGCATTTTGTACCAGCAAGCAGAATGCAGTAACTTTTCAGGATAAATTCTATCTGCTCTGAACAGTTTTGTCTAGTAAGAACCAATGAATCTATTAATCTGTTCTGCAAGACAATGGATAGCAATGACCTGTCAGCTTTATGAGATCCATCAATGTCCTTCCATATCTTTCTGAAGAAGGCCTATGTGCCCTCTGCAGGTTCTGTGGGATGCAGTAGCTCCATTAACACTCTCATCACTGCTGATACAGAGCTTCTTTTCTTTGGGTTTCTAACACAGTTGTTTCATTAAGACACATCACGTGGGGTTCAAATTTTGCAGACAGATTTTTTTCCTCTCAGTGAGTGATTCTGAATTTGTGTTATTTTTCATTTTTTAAAGCTATAATTGAAATAAAACCAGAAAAATATTTCTAAGTTTGAACTATTGTATATAGTTATAAATGTATATAGTGATAAAAATGAACAATGCAATGCAGGTATATTTTTATTCCTAGCTTTAAAGTGAAAAGCATAAGAAAAAAAAAAAGACAAAGAGTGGTAGAGCTATTGATAGCTTGACACTGATACATTCCTCGTGTTGCATCTATATTGATTTAAAGAATGAGAAAAGAGAGGTATAAATTTATGGGGACATTTTGGATCAAATTTTGCATTCATTTATTAAACAAAATTTATAGAGTACTAAACCATTGACCCTATCATTTGGGTTTACAGATTTATGGCTTTATTCCAAGCCTACTGAAGTCAATAAGAGTCTTTTCAACAGTAGACTTCCAATCAGGACCCGGCTGCCTGACTCTTCTCTCACATTGAGCAATGTTATTGCAGTGTTATAAGCAGTGACATTACGTCAGTGGAAAGCTACAAAGAAAGCAAACCTATTCCCAGTCTTCAGGAAAATGCATTTAGCCATTTAAAATGTATGTATAGGTGTGTATGTATGTTCCAGACTTCACTTCACTTTGGTTGTAGCATAAAGAAATTCATTCTTCTTCAAAAAGAAGAAAATGAATGGACAGCTAAAAGATTATAGGAGGAGTAATAAAGAAACTGGCTAACTGCCCATGAGTTTTAACATGGGAAAAATGAAAGCTAATATACCTCGGGAAAAAAAAAAGAAAAGATCTGCAGCTCAAATATTTAACTAGAAGGTAAAACCTGGACGTTTTTAGGGTTGAAAAAACCCAGTGATTGGAGGAACCAAGGAAGCTCATCTTAAATAGCAAATTCTCCCACTGTAACTATAAGATATATATTTAAAGTACAATCTTCTTCAAGCACCCATGATCATACAGATATAAAGGTGCAATATAATGGTATAGACATTCCACAAAGGAAGGGAGCAAAGCAACCTCTACCTAAAGTACATCTATAATTATATTTTCACATTAAGGTGCACACTATTTTTAAATAACAAAACCATCATCCAAATTGTAGCAATATAACTTGTATGTATAAACCTGACCTGTAGATATAAGCCTGCAGTACATGTCAATGAAAAGGCAAATGCAACTGTAATCTTTGTGATTTTAATTCCAATGCAGTAGCCCCTGAAAGATGGTATTTATTTGTACTACATTATAAAATCATAAAAATTATGTTAAGTTGCTGGCAGTTAGAGATAAGTAACAAGATACCAGTGAAATAGATGGTTTGACCTGTAACAAAAGAAGCAGGTATGGTAATGGTATTTCACTCCCCAACTAATGGGATCTGCAAATTGGAGGTTTGAAATAGCTATGTCAGATTGGAATTGAAACAAAGAAAATGAATGGTTTTTGCCACTTCTGCAGGCAGAAGGTAAAAATGCTGTCAGTATTATAACTGCAAAGTTCACTTAATAGCTTTTGTGTACTAAGATAAAGCAGTAGAGTGTAGAGAAGACGTGTGGATATTCTGCCAATATTTGAAGAACAGTGGTAGAAGAAAAGGGTGGAATATTTATTTTAAGTGTTAGAGTCCATAATTAGAATGTTTTCACAAGATAATTCAGGAAAATGTTTCATATCAGTGTCAGGCAATATTGCTGACAATAAGCCTCCTCAAGAAATGATAAAAAGCCCCATAATTGGCATTAAAACTAAGCCTAAACTGGAACTTGAGTGCAGTTGTATGTTGTAAGGATGAGGAAAACAGGACTTTTCTCATCACATATCCCAGTCAAGGGTATGGGATTGCTAAGTAACTGTCATTTCCTATCCTCATGCAATATATATTGGATCTATACTGACAAAGAGGCTTTACAAATGGCAGTGGGCAGAAGACATGGGAAGGAAATAATGATTCTGGCTCGGTCCAAGTATTTGCTTATACTGTGACACCAAGTGATGTCAAGTTCAGGTGTAAATTCCCAGGATTTCTAGCTCTTCTGAGGGACCAAAGTCAGGTGTCAGGTCACACTGTCACTAGGAGACTATTGTGGAGCTGCCAGCTCCCACAGTGCTTCAGTCCAACTGCCTTTCCCTGCAGATTCTGCAGACTTGAGTCGCTGGGCTTAACTGTATGTCCCAGGTAGGTGTTAAAAATTGATAGTTTAGGCCAAATTGTACTTGCAATTGGGGTACCTTCCACTCTCCTCATCTTGCTCTGTGCTGTGATCCATTGTTGCATCTTTTCTTAAATTAATTTTGTAACCAAAACCATAACTTTGTGTCCTGTTGACCTCTGGCAGCAACCGTGTTTGCACAGCACAAAGGATAATAGGAGCTCGCTTGATTGGGTCCCATGGGCTTTACCTTCAAACAAATAATTATTGGGACCATTAGGAAAAATGATCTTTTAAGCACCTGAGAAAATAGAAAACAAGTACCATAATATTACTCTCGTTTGACAAGTGTATGTAAGATAATGGAAATTAAAACTGCATGGAAGTTTGGAAAAATAACAAGAAAACAAACAGTAAAATACAAAAAACACTTTCAAAGAGGGAGAGGTATAAGAAGAGTAGAAATATGCTTTTAAGGTTTAGTTGTCACAGAAGGAACACCTCCATGTGTCACATTAATAACAATTGTAAGTAGGAATGATGGTTAACTCAGGAATGACTTATAAATGACAGGACATAATGGAACTGGAGCAACAAGGTATGCAATGGGTATTAGGGAAAGCAAAATGGAAGCTAAATTCCCGTGGGATACATAAGCTTTTAGAAAAGTTTGTAACAAATTTTGGGTTTGGAAGTTTGTAGCTTAAGGGGGTCAGGGAACAGATTCTGGGCAGAAAGCAAGATTGTTGGTATTCTGCACTTGAGCCTAGAAAAAGTACGAAAGTTAAGCTATTAAAACAAAAGAAAACAATAGCATGGAAAAATGTATATATTAACTGAGAGAGAAAAAACATTTTTTTTCTCTATATAACACCATACCTTAGTCAAATGTGCTTAGTGCTCAACTGCTAAGTGAGCCTCTGTAAGTCTAAATGACACCAGCAGGATTTTAAAGAAGTGGAATTTTTAAGACAATGCACACACCTTCCTAGCACTGAGGGGAAAAAAAAAAGAAAAAAAAAGAAAAAAAGGAAAAAGTCGTTTTAGCCAAATGTACTGAAATACACATAATTTGATAAATGTTTGAAAAAGGGTTACTACAAATACTCTCTGTAGCATTAGGGAACAATGCCACAATAATCTCAACTGCAAAACATATCCTAGTGAGAAATGACTGCCTCTGTTAGGAAGCTAAAAGGAGTTTGTGTTAGTGTGGATGCACATCACTTGCCTGCATCTGTAAAACGACTGCTTTTGATTAAATTACTAAATAACAGGAAATTTTACATTCCTTAACATTTTAATTTCTGCAAATATAAGATTAATAGGATTGTAACTACACTGATAACTTCAGAAAAGATATCAAGGCGGCTCACCAAAAGTTCTGCATTTACATGCTTACCACAAAAGGAGTCAGGCCAGCAGAATATATACTGCATTACAACATATGCTGTGCCTTCTGAAACGAGCACAAATGAAGTGGGACTGGGAGAGGAAAATGATGAAATGGTGGAACTGAGGAGATGTGTTCAGACAGAAGAGTGACTGCAAATGAAGCTGCAAACCTAGGGCTCAGCAGTGTGAAATGAATGTGTACGTTAAATTATTTTGTTGTCTGGACCCTTAAAACTATGAGCAGACATTTTGAATCTGGCATATTCAAGACTTTGGGTATTATAAAAACTGAATATCATTGAGGTGGACTATAAAGAAATGCATAGAAGGCAATAAAGAAGAAAATATGCCATGAATATCAGCTAGAAAGATTAAAAGCATAATGGAACCAGTAAGAAAGTAATTTTGTGCTAGATATCATAGCATTATTATTTTCTTTAGCCTTATGCTTTTCGACAATGTGTGCCAGGTATTTGAAATGCTTGTTTTACAAGCCACATTATGTGAGCAGATTACAGAATGCCTGGACAGACACTTGTGAGGCAAGACTCACCATTTTTAGTCAGTGAAAATTAGAAGACATTTGTAGTCATTCAATTTTGTTAATATTTTTAGTAAAAGAAGAGACTCTGTTAGTACACTCTGATACATTTTTGAGATGACTGAAATTCTGCCATGGCCAGCCTGGCAGGCAAGTGAAATTTCTGAGAGCCAGCACATGATATGTACAGTTAATGCAAGCCATTCAGAGTGTGGAACTAAAACATGACATCCAAAACATGATCAATGTAGTATATTATAAAAATGTGTTACCTCTGCAGCAGGAGCTCACCAATTTAAGTAATTGTCAGCTTGTTTTTTTGTTGTTTTGTTGCACTTCTCCTGATGCAGCCCAGGATACAATTGGCCTTGGCTGCCAGTGCCCACTGCTGGCTCAGGGCCAGCTTCTCATCCACCAACACCCCCAAGTCCTTTTCTGCAGAGCTGCTTTCCAGCACCTCATCTCCCAGCCTGGATTGATAGTGAGGGTTGTTCTGACCCAGCTGCAGGACTCTGCATTTAGTCTTGTTTGAACCTCATGAGGTTCAACTGGGCCCACCTCTCCAGCCTATCCAGGTCCCTCTGGATGACATCCCCTCTCTCCAGCCTTTCAACAGCACCACTCAGCTTGGTGTCATCTGCCAACTTGCTGATGGTGCTCTCAATCCCACTGACAATATCATCAATGAAGATATTAAATAGTCCCAGTACAGACCCCTGAGGGACACCACTTGTCACTGCTCTCCAACTGAACATCGAGCCATTGACCAGCACCCTCTGGATGCGACCATCCAGCCAATTCCTTACCCACTGAACAGTCCACCCATCAAATCCATAGCTCTCCAACTTGGTGAGTAGAATGTTGTGGGGGACTGTGTGTTTTCAGCTTTGCAGAAAGGATGCCATTGGCCTTCTTGGCTGTGAGTGTGCATTGTTGGCTCATGGCCATCCCCCTGTCCATCAGGACCCCCAAGTCCTTTTCCCCAGAGCTGCTCTCCAGCAGATCAGCCCCCAGCCTCTACTGATACATGGGGCTGTTCCTCCCCAGATGAAGGACTCTACAGTTGCTCTTGTTACATTTCATTAAATTTCTCCAGCCTGTCCAGGTCTCTCTGGATGGCAGCACAGCCTGCTGCTGTGTCAGCCACTCCTCCCAGTTTGGTGTC
>JANHGL010007839.1:0-30751 GCA_024611195.1 Ceyx melanurus | reverse complement strand
GTGGCCCTGCGTTGGACTCTCTCCAGCAAATCTCTATCTTTTCTGAACTGGGGTGTCCAAAACTGGACACAGTACTCCAGGTGGGGTCTTGCACTTGCATGATTGGTTTGTCCTGGAACAACTTATCAGGGAGGCTCGAAGAGGACTACCAAGCTCCTCACAATGGTGATGCCACTGCTACTGAGACTTTGTGCCTCAGTGCAGGGTGCTCTGAAAGCAGAGAAATCTGGACCCCTCAGCACAAACAAACTCTCCTCTGACACTCAGGGTTGAGTGGGTGAAGCACAGACCGAGGGCAACTGCTGTTCCACAGGCTAGCAGTGAAATCCACTTGGTAAAAACACAGCATAGGAGCACTTAGGACATGGGGTAATCTCAACTACTGGAAGTTTTACAAGGCAAAGATGGGTCCTGGAAAAAATGGACTAAAAAGTGTTCTGCAACAGGCCAGGTGGAGGATGGCATCTCTTCCTTCCCACATGTTCACACTGCAAATTGCCTTACTTCAGGAAAATTGCTATACTGCACCACACAGTCTCCCTCTCCAGTTAGTTACAGCTGAGGCCAGGAAAAGCAAAGAAAATACAAGTGTTGCTTCACTATGAAGAAATACATGGTGAGTTTTCTGGACAATGCAGGGACCCACCAGGACTTCAGCAAAGTGCAGAAGGGATGTCAAAGGCAACTTGTCGAAACCACTATGTAAACTTAGCGAGAAGGAGATGGGGTGAGCAGCCAGAGCAGTGACATGGTAGTGCATACCCCAGATACTCAATAGCTGAAAGACAATGAAATTGGAATGATCCTTCAAGATACCCTCAGACAACTGGAACCTCCCCACAGGCACACTCTGCAAGGCCTCAAGGCATGCAAATATGGCAATCAAACACCTTCATCCCTGGAGACCAGTGACCAATACTCTTCATCACACAAGCTGGTTTCAGCATCTTATCCTCACAGTCTGTCAACAGGAGATGACTGAGACTTTACTCCTCCATTGGTTGACAAGTTTATGTTTACAGTGAAAGAAGAGAGTGCCTCAATAGGATACAGATGCTTGATGGTCCTGGGAAAGAGGCAAAGGCACCTGCTGTAGTCTGAGCATTGCAGTTTCTTCAGCAACAAAAGTTTACAGGTCACCTTGATGGCATCCAACTCCACTGCTCACACCATTTCTAGAATGTGGGGGCTTCTATTACCCAAGTTTTTGTGTCTTCACATTACATCCATTACAAGGAGAGGGAAAAAGTTAAGGTTAACTGGTGCTTTCTGAGGCACACTCTCTACCTTCAACCGAGTGACCTTAGGAGCCTGATACTAATGGTAGTAATTTATGAGTGTTGGTGCAGAGCAAGGTTGAGTAATGGTCTACAAAAACTTGCTGTAAGTCTGGACAGATCTGTTGGAACAGCCACATCTTTTTAAAGAAATCTGCCTGATAAAATCTATTTACTACTTCTTACATTCTACTACTTGAAGTTTAAAAGCTCCCTAACAATCTTTTATTCTCCTGCTGTTGAGAATGAAGACATACAAGTTGCTACAGAAAGATGTCCCTGGACAAGGTTTTCACTTACATGTTTTCCTTTAGCACAGTGCATTGTGCCATGCTGCTTGTACACCCCTACACACGCTCTGATGTGCTACTGCAATAGCATTTCCACAATAGCTGAAAACAAGAAAATTCATGAGCCCACATCAGAGCTGAGGCACTAAATACACATGATTCAGAAGCCAAGGCTTTTTACTAATTTCTGCTCACTTGGAGGTCTGAGTCCATTATGTTTATTGAAACTGGTTTTGCCAATAGAAAAAAAAAAAACAAACCAAAACCAAAAAATCACAAAACCAACTCTTGGCAACCCTCCTGTACTCTAGACCTACATGCCACCTGGGTGTGGAAAAAGTGGAAGCAGAGATTTGGATATGCAGAAAGACCTTGTACTGTCTGCTTCCTGTTGCACCTAAATGACATAGACAAAGAGGATTAAAGACTTTGAGAAATGGGATATTGGAAAGAGCTCAGTAACTCAGAGGAGAATTTCACACTAACCAGCTGGAGAGACCTGGCCATGCCATCCAGGAAACCAGACTAATTGGGCAAGAACCCAGAGCAAGGCACACAACCCAGCAGCACCCCAAAAGTGCTCTGACTGCTACACCCAGATGGGAACCTCAGTTGCCAGTAAGATCCCTCACTTCTTTTTTAACTCCTCAGCACTTACCTGAGGCTTTTGGTACTAGGTGGCTCTGAGCCCCTACTGTGATAAAATTAAATCCATCAAGGAAGGGAATACTTGTCTGGACCTTGGGTCTGCATGTCCAGTGTCAGCTGCAATCCTCTCTAAGGCAGACTCAACTTCTGTACATCATGGAGGGCTTTGGTATGAGATGCTGAGGTGGAAGGACGGGGGCTGGGTGAACTCAGAGGCCAGTAACAGGCTGTCCAGCCCCAGATAGCCACAGCAGGCACAGGGCCAGGGCAGGGATGAAAAGAGGCCTTCACAGGGAGCACAAAGGGCAGCCTGTGATGTGTGAGCACCGGGAGCTTGAGCATGGAGCAGCGTGGAGCTCTGTGGTTCTGATGAACATTAAATAAACTTGTTTACAGAAAGGGAAGGCTGCATGTGTACACACAGAGAGCAGAGGGCTGCCTGAGCACCCTTTCCTTCTTTGTCTGCATACGGGGGAAGTTTTCTAATGGGGTGAAAAACAGAAAAAAGTCACTCTGCACTAAAAGTCCCTGTACTAGAGGTAGGTAACTCTCCACTCCTAATGCAGCAGAGTCATTCTTCTCCTGGGATGGCTTTAACATACAGGCTGCTTCCCTTATGTCCTACTCTGAGGTAGCAGAGAAGAACAAACTTCTTCAAGGCCTCAAGCCTCTAAAATGCCACAAAGAAAGCAGAGGCTCTCCTTAACCCCATGATCTGCAGGTTGCATTAATCAGTACAAAGCTCTTCGAGACCCTCACTGCATGAGTGTGACTCACCCAGAAAAGGCATCAAGTGAATTTGGGAGTATTTCACAGGAGCAAAGTGACAGACAGAGGCAGTGACGTGTACGACCATAGCTGCAAAGCTAAGCTGAGAGTGAGGACAAAGGAAAGGCGGCAATGAAGGGGGCAGAGCAACTACACAACAAACACTAGGAAGTTACAATAGTGTAAAAGAAATCATAGCTCAGAGAGAAAACAGATGAAATTTTCCCTGAAAATTAATCACTTTCTGCAGAGTGAAATATTGTTAATAGTTAAGAAAAGACCTTTCCCATTTTTTTGGGGAAGAGCATTGCCACTGCTTCAAGGCACACAAGCAAACTACAATCTGAAATGTTGCTAAAGCAATTAATGTTGCACTAGAAAAAAGAATCAAAGCTCAGAAGAAAAACATGCAGTCTCTAGTGCTCATTTTAGTTAAATGTCTCCCAGCAAGAAGGTATTGTACAAGGGGAGGATCTAAGGGGTTTCCAGCTACAGTAATTCTGTTCTTTCACCCACCGACATCCCACTTCGGCACAGTGATAAATTCCCCTGCCCATATGAAAGCTCCTTTTAAAAAGACAGCACTTAATCTTCTAGAAGGCTGGCCAGGATCTCCCTGCTAGGCAAGATGCTCAGAACAAACTGGGAGGGAACTGCCATTCAGCCTTGCTCCAGGTCTTGGAAGGCAGGACAAGAATTCAGAGAAACAAACACCATGCTCTTGTCTGTTATCTTGGCCTGAGCCATCCCTTCACCCTCACCTCCACTTATAGAAAGAGGCTTTAAAGCAAGCAGTTCCCTGTAGGAGTTTCCTTTCACCCATGCATTTGGGACCCCTCTATGGAGTGGGTTTGGAAGCCAGTTTTCCCTCAAACCCTGATCCAGACCAGGCAGCCTCTGTCTGAATCTGCCTGTACTCTCGGTTCCTCTTGGCCAGCAGAGCTGCACTAAAGGCTCTTTCAGAAAAGGCTGAAATTACTGAACATCTCCCAAAAAACCAGCACCTCACCCAATAGGTATCTCACCTATTTCTGTTCCCATCACACCTTGCTCAACCAGAGTCAGAGCCACGCACCTTCACAGAGCTGCTGCCAGCCTCAGCACACCCAGCTCCAGACAAACTGCCCAAATACACACCTCAACCTTTCACCAACCCAAATGCTTCCGCAGTCACATTTCCACCTACAGCAGCTACGAAGGCTCTGCCGAGCAGAATGCACAGGAGCCAGAAAACACTTGCTTTAGCCAGAGAAAAAGATTTCACAATTGTAACCTTCCTGCCATTAAAAGCTGACAGCCAGCCTGTCCCTATCAGCTGCTGAGAACATTACATCTCCTGTTGACTGACCTGCTACCACTCATGTGTAGGTGCTACTGCTGCTCTGCTTATAAAAAATTACAAAAGATTATCCCCAACAGAAACTTAGTCTCAGGATGGAGAATACATTCTTACTACCATCCAGCAATTGCAAAGATGGTTTCTGTTCATCAGTTAAAATTCAATAAATATGGATGTTTTTAGAGGGAAAGGAGATATGCAAGGAGAAGAGGCAGGTTAGTGAAGTATCTCCCATGCTTTTGGGCTTTAAATGCAAAACTCCTTACCTGCCAGCACAGCATGGACCAGGATGCCGCAGAGCGTTAGCAGGACCAGGCGAAGCACTCTGTGGCAGGGCATGGCTTCCCTCAGGAAAAGCATCAGCTGGACTTCTTGAAACTCTTTGAAGTACAAAACAACTTGGAAATTGGTATAATGAAGATTTTGTCCAGTCAGGTAAAAAAACAAAACAAAACAAACCCAACAAAATTCCTTCACAATGGCAAGTGGATAGAGAGAGTGCAAAGCCCAGCAGACACACACTCACTCTGACTTCTGGAGCACACCTCCTCCTGAGGCAGCTCCACCCTCTAAAATTTGTGCCTAAAACCCCATAGGCAGCTGAGCCGTTAGGCATCCGTCACCTTGCCAGGCCAGCGCACACACCAGCAGTTGTTGGCCAGCCCTTCCCAGAGGACACAGGGATGCTCCTGGAACCCTTCCCTCTGGCCAGCTATCCTGTGGCACAGGGACATAACACAGGAGGCACTGAGGCAGCTAACCCCAAAACCGAGCAGATCACTCGAAGGCTTTGTGCTCATCTCCATGTGCAGGGCAGCAGTGGCCTTTCCAGGATGGGCACAGCAAACAACGGCCTCAATCTTTTGTGGCTAAAATGCTCTTAAATGGAGCCAGAGCAGCTCCCCAGTGTCCTCATTTTCTAGGTGCAATACTTACAGAGATGGACTAGGAGCTGTGTGTGGTCTTTGCTGGCAGAACTGCCTGTTAAAAGTCTGGTGAGTTTTCCAGAAAAGTCACCCTTGCCAGGCAAGGCCAACATCCTCCTTGGATGTGAGCAGCACAGATACTGCCCCCTCCCACAAACCTCCACCCCTCCCCTCAGCAGGCTCATAAAAAGTTTGCAGCAGAGAAAACTGAGGTTTGTTTCAAATCACATTTGCACCGACAGACTTGGGAAAAGATGAAGTGTATGAAAAGGGGAACACTCCAGCTCATTGTAAGAGGGCAGAAGAATTTCATTAGGATTTTTTTTAAGTTGAAATGAGGATGAAATACTTCACCGTTTCCACTCAGAAAATGAAGTACATAAACATCCCCAGTGACAACTCTTTATGCTCTGAAAAGATGATACTGTAGTTTTGTCTTAAATTTCAGATTTTTTCACTAAGAGATCTCTGCTTTTTGGCTCTGACAGGCAGCCAGATACAGTTCAGGTGTCCTTTTTAAGTCATGCTGCTTGCTACAGTTCTTTGCAGAAATGCCTGGCTTTGAAGGGAAACGGGAAAAAGAGAGGATCGAGCAATGTTCCTGCAGTGAAATGAGAAATTAGGAGGTAACCTGGTGAAATGTGCTCAAAAAAACTCCTCAGACATCTCCAGCATTAAATTCAACATTATCTGTCAAGCTTGAATCAAAGCCCCAGTAGCTTCCCAGGTTCATGTTCTGTCTAAAAAGGAGATGGAAGTACATAAATACATACCTAGCAGCAGATACAAAGCTGTAGCCCCTCCTTTTCCCACCTCTACTGATCCAAATGACCTTTGCTAAAAAAGAAGGCCCCGTTTGTCACAGAAGGTGACAGGGAAGTCACCTGAGCATACAATCTGAAAACACCAGCATCTTACCTTTGAGCTGAACACAGAAGCCAGAATACTAAAAAGTTACGAACAAGATCTTCCCACTGGTCCTTTATCTACAAACTCTCAGAAACCAAGGTCCTCTAGGTTTGACAAATTATTGCACATTTTCCCTGCTTGCATTTCTACATTTCCATTTAGCTATTGGCAAATTGTTCCTCTCCTGCTCCCCAGCTGTGCTGGAAATCAACAGGCTTTTGCTCATTTGTTACAGTATAGAGTAGTCCAAAACTAGCTTAGATCATATGATTAAAAACCAGAAAGTACTTATACACTGCATATACTAAAAAAAAAAAAAAGTCAAATTATCTGCCTAAACATATACTGTTCTGAGATATCAGCTAAACATAATGCAAAGCTACTGCATCAGTTAGTTAAGTACACTGACTTCATATTCTTTGTGGTCATGTGCACAGTAGGACATTTATCATTAGCTTTTACTGGGATTTTCCACACAGAAACAAGTAGCAAGGAGAAAAAGAAAGTAAATATTTTGTCCAAAAAGGGAAACCTACAAGGTATCTATGTGGACTTTATGCTAAGGAGAGAAATAAAACCTCTCATTTAGGGTAAGGGAATCTGAGTGGGTGGGGTGGTTACCGACTGGCAAGAAACGGCTCCATGGCCGAGTGTTTGCATTAACAGAAAACCAGCCATGGCTTGATCTCTCCTGCATAAACAACATGAGCATGAATGCACGTGTTTCTGTACAGAGAGGGAAGGTGGAAATTAAAGCTTTCTTGTCAGAATTTTCCAATCTTGACTCACTGGTGTTTATTTGAACTCTAAAATTATCAAGTAGAAAAAACCCACAGGTATTCCTCACCAGGGAAGAAACAAAGCAGCAGCTGTCGTTCCACATCCTGTGTACTTGTTTGTTGTTTCTTGATGAAAACTGATGCGAGTTGAGTTTTGGGTCAGTTTTAGCACCAGGAATTATCTCAGAACTCAGCTTTGACAAAAGCAAGCAGAAAAGTTTTCTCTCAGATATAATACAACCAGGTTTTATTTAAGTTCTCTCTTTTTCCCCCCCCACACTGGCAAAAGTTCAGAGGGAGTTTAAAGTTTTGTAAACATTTTAACTACCCCTCTTCCCCCTTTTATGAATTTACAAAGCAAAGGAGACAGGGAGACCAGATTTGCAACAGTTCCAAGTCTCTCCATGCTATTGGATCCAAAAACTATATACAAGTCTGCAGCAGTCTCTGTATAGTTACTGTACATGTTTGGGGGCAGGGGGAAGAGAGAGGACGAGGAGGAGGGGAAGGTGACCCCAAAAAATGAATAAACCAAACAAAATAAAATCCAAAGCCAAACTGCTCTTGAGCAACTCGAACTGTTTTCTTTAGGCAGTGATGACAGAACAACAGACACCTTTATACAACTCCACCAGAATGATAGCATATCTCCCTTCGCAGGTTATAACCCTCTGGGAATGGGAGATGTGACCAGGGGGTTGGAACTAAGTGCATTTGGCAGTTTTTATTTTCCTTCTTTTATGGTGTGTGCATGTGGGTGGGTGGAGAAGGGAAGATGGTGTTAATCTTTCAGTGAGAGAGGAAGGATATGATTCCATAAATACTTAAAAAGATTATGGATTCCAGTGAAGGTGTGTGAAGTATTTCGAGGTGTAGAAATTAAGCAGGGCTGTCATTGCACATAGCTTCGCCCTCCACAGTCTCTCTTCATGACAAAAGGGCATCTCTGCTCATTAACCTAAGCACTGCTTGAAATGACAACTACCTAGGACTGCTGGGGTATATATCTGAAAGCCAGTGTTCATCCTCACCAAAGACTAAAGATCCACACAGTAAAGATCCTACTGTCTCTTAAACGAGACAAATTTGCAGGAAAAGAGCTCAAAATAAACTGGTCCTAACCCTCCACAAAGGTAGCATTTAAGGGAAAAATTCAACCTGAAAGAAGAGATGTCACCCTGCTTTTTTCCCCAGAGTACAAGTCCCCACTTGTCCAAGAAGGCTGGAGTATGCCGACGGGGAACTCCACCAGCTTCAGCATCACCACCTAATGAAGACAGACTCGAGCTTTCCCTCCAAAAACAATGTGCTGAGAAGGGCTGGCAGGGGGTGTGCAACTTCAAACCAACCCAAGCTAAACTGCGCCCACCACCGCCCCTCTCCGGCTGTTGCCAGTTCTAAGGTTAGCTTATGAATGCAACTCCTGGCCTGGGAGAGCACCTCTTGCCCTGATGGAGCGCGGAAGTCAGTATCTGTGTGGCATTTTGGTTTTGACCAACATCTGTTAACCACAAACTCTCTTTCTCTCTCTCTCTCTCTCTCTCTCTCTATGACTGCACATGTTGGATGTGGTAAGAGTAACCAGGAGAGGGAAGCAATGGTTTGCAGAATCCCAATTGGTTTGTTTGGTTGTTTTTTTTTTCCAGGTATGTCAGCAGAAGAAATCACAGCACAGTGAAAGCTTGCTGCCCAAATCAGCCTTGTTGTGAATGAATCCTATCTCCCACCCTCCCAGGACGATGAACAAAGTCCACTTGACTCTAGGCCGATGGTAGGAACGATGCCTGTGCAGTCCTGGGCAGAAGGGTTTGCTGGGGCTCGAGGAAGCAGCCTGAGATGATTGATTCTGTGATTCACTGCAAGGCAAAGAAGAATGCATGGTGGAGAGTACTGTGTCCAAAACTGAGAATCCATGGTTAACAGATGCAGGAAAAGCCAGTTGATTTGCACATGCTCAGTAGTCTTCCAAAGTCTCTATTTCTCCCATATTGAGCCGCTCTGATGAGGCATTCACTGAAAACCCTGTAAACCAGAAAGGACTTACATTAAAAACCTGTTCACAGTCTATTGTATTTGGTGCAACACATCTGTTAACCTTACATGTGCTACAGCAGGTAAGTGAATAATACATATTAAATAAAGACTCAGGAGGAAATTCTGTAAGGGTAGAGATGTTATTACCCAAACAGTTGGGGTTTTTTTCATTATTAAATCAAAGATAATAAACTGTATATCTGTATATCAGTTGGCCTTTACATACAGATGAACAAAAGCCCAGAATCAGCTTTCATTTAAAAGATGTCATCTGCAGAGCTAGTACAAGAAACATCCACACACAGTGGTGATATGGCTTAGAAGCGCCTTGGAAGGGAACATGTTTGAGTCAACTGGTACCTGGAAGTGCCCCTCAGCACTGGACACAGATGGCCCACGAGGCAGAAATAGACATTTTATGAACTCAGAACCCAAGTGTGGAATCATTCTCAATGCTTCAGAGGCTGTAAGCAATTCTACCCTTAAAGTCAAAATATAGGTATCTACGATATCTAGAGACAAATCCAGGTATTTCCATTCCTTTTCCAATATTGTATCTTGGGAGCATAACACAAAATGTACATAGTTATACAGGGCTATGCAGATGGCTCAAGATATACCTAAACTTCTACCCAACCTTTTAACTCTAAGTGCAAAGAACATGATATAGATGAGACACAGCAAAAGCATTCTATACAAGAAAAAAAAATATAATCAATTTTTATGGCTTTACCAACTGCATCTGGACTACGAGAAAAAGGAAAGCTTTGCTCTATAACGCTACTAAGGATAAACGTGACCTTTCGTTATCTTAACACTTCTATGTAGGCTTGTTCTGTGCTAGAAAAACTGTTCTTCACAGCCATCATCTCCAACAGATAAAAAGGGCTGTGTTCAGTAGGTTTAAGAAAATTGTCCTGGCTCCCTCTTGTGGCATTATGTTTCCCAAAATATTTTGAAATTATTTTGTAGTAGAATGTACTGATTTTTTAAGAAGCTGCATGTGCTGCTTCTCTTACAGTTGCATCACCTTAATTGTATTTAGTGACTTCTTCATGTTACAGCAGTAGGTTTATAAGCTACTCAACTGAAGGTCCAGATTATACTCACTGGACTGGCACCCACTGGTGGTGTAAGCCAGGACTCCACTGAGAAGTTCACTACACTTTAATGCAGAAATCATGGATTTAGTTGAAGATAAATTATTTTGTTGAAAACAAAAGGGAAGACAAAAAACAGACAGGACTCTGTTAGAGCCTTTGTAAAGCAGTGACTTGATGGTTAATACCAAGTTGCTTTATACCAATATAAGCTATGTATGCAGCACCATCAAAACAAACAGCCACTCACTGTGGCACCTGAGCTCCCTCTTTACCACTCACAGCACAAACGTGGACACATTCTACAAGAATACTAGAGATACATTATATCCCACAGTGCTCACTACTCATGTAGTTACATGATGCACTAAAGGCCTCTTTAAGGAAACCTTTTCATGAATGCTATAGGGGCTTCTAAACTACAGTCCTCACAGAAAAATTAAGATAAAAATAAACAAATAAGGTCTACTAATGATGTTATCTCCACTGCCTACAACTGAAAAAATGTGACAACTTTTGGACTCTTCCCATAAGACCTTTGCCATCTTTCCTGATTAGGGTGATAAGCTCTGGCAAAGAGGTAAGAAAGAATAAAGGCAAGTCTCAAGAAGCTGTTCCTCACAAAGAAATTGAAAGGGTACTTTTCTTAAAAGAACAGATTAACACTAATTCTGTAAGATAGACATAGGTCAGCTCAAAAAAAGAAAGGCAGTTTATCTGACACCCCTGAGACACTTAAGTTTTCCAGGTAATAACCAAGGTAATGAAGAGGCTTCTTCATAAGGCAAAGTTCAACAAAAGTTTTCCATGAAACTGATACAGAATTCTAAACAATTATTAAATAGTAACACTGATCTGAATTCTGAAGACACTTCAACTACCTCTCCTCATTAAATGGAATAATCCCATTTAAGGTTAACAAGAATTTTAGACTTTACAAGGCTTCTCCCAAATTAAACCATTAAAAAAAAAATTAAACTGACCTAACAAGCTGGGATCTGCACGAACCATTTTCTGTTTCTTCTTTTTCTTTCCACTCTGCACAGCCTCAAAATTAGATTGCTGGTTGTTGCTCTGATTGGTCTGAAAGACCGAATGTAGCGAACTGTGGTTCATCCCCCACACGGAATCCTAGATAACAAAGTAGTACAAGATAATAAAGTACAATTACATTTGGGTTTTTTATACTGAAAACATTCAAGGAGCCCAAAGCACTTTCTGCATTATGTGGCTAACACAGCAGTACCAGCAGCATCCATCCAAGACATTACCCTCACCTTTCTAAACCCTACCCTTTCTAAACCCATGCTAAATCACTCTTTGATCTATAGTTGGCCTCAACTGATAGTTACAAAGGAATAAATATTTGAACTCTGCTTTATTCTCTGCATTTCACATAACCTGCAAGATCCTGCTCATCCCCCTGGTGGATGGATGAACAGTGGAATTTCTAATCCAGTGGAAATACAGTCTCTTCAGACTCAAATATAGTCTCTAAACACTCCTAAGGAGTGTATACACTGCAATGAGTGCAAAGATTTACCTGTTGCTGCTGCTGTTGCCGCTGCTGACTGGCTTTCTGTTTGGCACGGCGCTCAAGAAACTGCTTGGCAAACTCCTTGGCTTCAGGAGTATCTCCAAGATAGGCTCTGATGTAATCATGGACCTCATAGGGAGACTCCACCTCTTTCAGGAAAGAAACAAACGTGGGAACTGCAAGAAGGCGGCAGATCATGAGGAAATATGTTGATACATGAATACATGCATGCAATAAACACAAACTTTGGATTTCTGTTTAAAATATTTGCTAATCTATTAGCCATGGCAAACAACTTGCTCTTCAAAAGTTGCCTACAGCAAAGACCCATGATGCACTGCTTCATCTATTCTGCAGTCAAAGCAAGGATAAGCCAGCTAATGTGATGAGAAAGAAGAAGAAACTGACAGCCCTAAAGTTATGTCAGCCCATCAGCTTCAGCCACTGCCAGCTTTAAAGCTCCAATTGCATACCAGGCCCAGATGGAAAATACTATTCTCAGAGCTGTCATCAGTACAATCTCTTTTTGGCTGAAGCAAAGCAGATCATACTTTACAGTGTCTGACCTGACCTGCAAGCACCTGAAATTCAACACCTAACTCATATGAAAGCCTTCTTTATCATCTTTTGCACTTTTTTAGTATGGATAAGGGCAGAGCAAATCCCAAACCAGGAAGACACCGGGACAACTGTCTGCCATGTGTGGCACCAAGTAGCCTTAGAAGCCTTGAAGGACGTTATGACCCATGACATCACTGCAAGGCCACAGCCTCTCCCTCAGACACCAGATGCAGACCAGTTAGTACATCACAGGTGAGGCCAACACATTACTTCTGGTACTTCTAAGAGGAAGGAAGTTGTGGCACTGCAGATGTGGTCCTGGCTGCTGTGCCAGCACTGGCTCCCCACTTGGGTTCAAGGGTCCCACAAAACCATAACTTTGCAGCATGCATATACTGGAGCACAAGAATTTGCACAGGTCCACACTGGAGGCAGAAGAAAGTACTGGTTTGTGACCTGACTAGGTGTTCCTCTATGTGCCCTCCAGCAGAATTAGTAGAAAACAACCTGTTTCACACAAAAAAATGCTTTGCACAGGGACATATGATAGTCTGGCTGCATTTAAAAGTGAACTGGATCCTCATCCATCTGCCTAATAATGCTTCCATGACCATCAAAAATCCTCAGCAAAGCGCTGGCTGGCATACTTGGAAACACTTTCCAATCCCCACTGATTTGCTACAGTTAGCCCAACAAAAACCATGAAGATATGCAGCCAGTTCTTTGGACCACTATTTAATGATGTCATTTTGCTGCATTAAAAATATTACATTTATGTCATTACTTGCCCTCAGAAATATTTGGTCAGGAAATAAACTGAATATTGTTTCTCACAGTGGATCATTTTTATTCTTTCGCACCCCTTACCATCTAAGTTGTTGGCTGTGTTGAGTGCATGAAGCATCTGTTCACACCACTGAGTGAATCCATCCTGGGCTTTATTAACCCCCTGGAACAATTTCAATAGCTTCTCCTCTTCTTCCACCTTCTTATTTTGTCTACTTGTAATACCTACAGATTTACTAACATAAAGAAAGCATATAATAAATTAATGACCAGACTTATCAACACTACAGAATATAGTTACAAGACTTGTTCATTATAAAATGCAAACACAGTTTAAGAAACTTTTTTTTTTTTAAGTAGATTACAAAAATTGTGCATGGTCACCTATTAGCTATTTTTGTTGTCAGAAGTGATCCTGGATGATACAGAAAAAAAAGCAAGTCACATGAAGATGTTACAAATGCTAAGTGATAATCTCAGGAGTGGTAGCCTTTTTTTGCAAAAGCTCCTTCCTCAATTCCTACCTGAGGCTGGCATTGCTTTTGTTTTTATTGGTCGAGTTACGAGGTCCCACTTCCTTCACTGCATCATCCCAGAAACCCATGTTTGAGTTTTTGGTATCAGCATTACTCCAGATGCTACTGACTAGGTCAGATGCCCACTGGTTGCTGGGATTAGTGTTTAGGGAGCCCCACACTGAATTCCCAATGCTGGTGTGCAGGTTAGAGTGCTGCTGAAACACAACAAAGAGATCCTGGTTATTACCACCAGAATGGGCAGAACAGTAATGAGCAGACACTGAGAACTGTGCTGTTTCCCTCCACATATTGATTAGATAAATACTGTACGTACCGTAGTACTTCTGACTCTGTTTGGCTGCTGGTGCTGCTGTTGCTGCTGTTTCTGCATCTGCCTTGCCTCTTCCTGCTGTATCTCCAGCAGGGACTTAGTGGTGCCTGTTGGTTTGGTGACATTACCCCAGCCTGACAGTTTTTGCTGTTGTTGTTGCTGCTGCTGCTGGAGGGCCTTCATTAGTTCACGCTGCTGACGCCTTTGCTGTTGCATGCAAGATAAAAGTGCTTGTCCATATTTTCAGAAGATCATTACTATTCAAAAGTCTAGCTGGGAAACTGTTTTTAAGCTCATTTCGCTTTCCTCTGGAGGACTCTGGCTCACCTACTATTTTTTGAGCCATTACAGTTGCTCCAAAAAGGGAGAGACGAAGTAACCAGTAAATATAATTTATTATTAGTCTAGGACAGAATAAATTTGTCAAATTCTAACTGCAGCCAGATAAGCATTTAGGGTCTTGGAAGAACATACTCCTACCATCACTTGCTACTTTCTTCCCCCACCCCCTTAAAATGCCCTGGTCTTATGCCTATCTATAAACTTGTAAGAGCATCGATGTGAAATCATTTTATATTGCTTTGTGAACATATTATACTCTTAGGGTTAAAAGGGTACAATTTTCCCTCATTATGAATACTTGTTTTAAGAAGCTATAAAAACTTTCAAACAGGTACTTACTGAACCTATGCCTGAAAACCAGAATTTTTACTGAGCTATGCTATTTCGAAAAACATTCCTCATACTCATTATTGCTTCTAGTAATTTAATCTACAGAGTTAAGCAGTAATGTGCTTGAGTTCACTCCATTACTGGATTTACCTCTTCTCGAAGTTGCCGTTCTCGTTCTTCTTCTAACTTTTGGATTTCTGCCAGTGAAAGTGTGGTTTGGGATTGACATGCTCCTGAATTTGATTGCTGACCCCATGTTGAAGATGAAGGGAGCTGGATCAAAAATCCAAATTATTAGGAATTATGAAATATTTTAGTGAATACTGCTGAAGTACAATGAAAAAAATCAGTATAAGCCCACTGCACAGGGGAAAAGAAAGGCCACCTTTAAAGTTTAACTAAACACTGGAAAGTATAAAATGTCTAAGTATGAAAAAACACAAAGTATGAACTGTGTGTTTCTTGTGAGTTGTTCTCTGATGTGTCATAGCATCAAAGACTCAGTGTATCAAGGATAACAACAACACTGCCTGAAAAAAAGCAGTCAGTTTGCATTGCAAAGACTTCAGAAAACTCCAGGCTTTAGAAACTGTACTGGCCCTTGCTCACTGAACAGAATAAGCATCTGTACTTTTGTGCGAATCCCTTTCCAGTACACTTCTATAACTGAATCTTTTTATTTTCTAGCTTTCTTTTTTTTTTTTTCTTCCATCACTCTCAACTATTTGTCCTCTTCCCTTTCCAGGGAGTTCATTCATCCCTGCTCTACTCAGGCTAGTCTAGGTCATCCTGAATCCAGCTGCAGTTTTACTTAATACACTGAACTGAAGGTAAACTGTAGAAACACTGTACCTTCATTTGTGCAAGTTGCTGCTGTTGCTGCTGTTGTTGGAGTCGTCGTAAAGCCTCCTGCTGCTGTTGCCTCTGTCTCATTATTTCTTTCTGGCGCTGGAGTTCCAGCTCCTTGCGCTTTCGCTCTTCCTCTTCAAGACGTTGTCTGGCTGCCTCTTCTTCCATGCGTAGCCGACTTTCTTCAAGTCTCCGTTGAGCTTCCTCCTCTTCACGTGCCCACTTGGCAGCCTCCTCTTCCTTTCCGGGACATAAAGAGGAGTAAAGTCTAAGTAGACTTAGAAAATATAAAATATTTCTGCTATGTGGTACTGACATTCTAACAGAACAAAAAGAGGCCTCTATAATTGGTTATCTCTGCTGTTTAGGTTGTTCATTTACTTTTCCATTTCTCAGGCAAGAAAACACAAGAAGTTTTTTTTTTAGGGGATACAGACTAAAAGTTTCCCATTGCTTCAACAAGAAACTTGGAAGAGAATGACATCTACCTTGCTCAGACTAGCTTATTTCATACTACTTCCCTTCTTGGAGTCACACACTTTTCAGTCTGAGCTTCTGTCTGCTTATACTACTTACAGTCAACTACTGCTACACTTTCAGTGGAGTAAACCTTGATGAGAATAAAGAGAAGTTTTGAAAGAAGTAGACAGGTGACAAAGATGGTGATGTTTGCTGTTGTTACTCAACAGTACAGTTGCAAAGGAAAAGATGCTTCTGTTAGCTAACAAAGTAGATGACTGTGTGACAGTGAAGTAAGTGTCTTATAAGGTAGACCCCTGAAAAAGAACTTTTAAAAGAACAGGCAAATCTGAAAGGCACTGGGAATGCAATGTGAAGCCAATCAGCTTTTGAGATTAGTTTGATTTAGGGACTGTGACAGTATCAGTTATGGGGCCAGAAGCTTGAATTCCCCAACATGGGCTTCTTAAGATGACCCCAAGGGAAAAAAAACTCTGGTAATAGTAAGACAAGGAAATGGAAGAAAAACGCTGAAACTTTGACAGCAGACTTAGTCTTGCCATAGTACGGGAAAATGGGGAAAACTGACCATCTCAGATGTTAAGAGATAATTTTATAGTAAAGGCTCCGACATTAGAGATAGTTTTATAGTAAAGGCTCAGAGTGCGACAATTCAAAACAAATTGTTATTCTGTTACTATACTCTGCTTTCCTTTTTAAGAAAGGAATAGAAATACCATGCTGCAAAGTCATTCTTAAGGCTCAAACATGAAGAAACACACTAATTCCACATAAATTTATTTTCCAAAGGGCAGATCACATTCTGATTATTTTGTCTGATATCAGGATACAGGTAAACAATCTATTTTTCATCCCTTAATACTGTCTACATGCTTTGGGTTCCTTCACCAAAACTGATGGTCTTTTGAACATGAATGCAAGTGTCAAAGGTTGTTTTTCTGGTAGCCTCCATAATTAAACATAATAGGTCCCTTTTGCCATTTTTCACCTGTTTGCGAATTAACTCCTCTCGCTGCCGTCTTTCCTCCTCTTCTCTTCTCCTCTCTTCCAATCTTCTAAGTGCTTCCTCCTGTTGTTGCCGCTCCTCTTCCTCCCGCTGCCGCCTTAGTGCAATTTCCTGCTCTCGCTGTCTCCTCAGGGCTTCCTCCTGGAGTTGGGAACAAAATGTCAATCTATAAATGCCATTATATTGAAAAACTGCATCAGAACACAGACTACAACATGATCTGGCCAGACAAATAGCCTCCAGAAAAGCTCCCTATCTCCAAGCTAAGCACTACCAAAACAGCTATATTAAACACTATAGACCCACATGTTAAATTTGATGCACTGTGGATACTTTAGTGGATTACTTGTTTTTAAAAACAATGGTGTTGAGACTAAAAACAGAGGGTGAGACTCCTAGTTTCAATTATGTACTAACTGTATTTAAACATATATATATATATCTTAATGTGTGAGGATCGTTAGTTTTTTTCGGGGGGTTGGGAGGGGAGGTTGGGGTCAGCTACAAGTTGGAAGCTTTTCCTACTTACAGGAGTTTATAAACACTCAGCTACAAGTTGGAAGCTTTTCCTACTTATAGGAGTTTATAAACACTAAGTACTCAAGTGTACTACAACACTCAAATCACATCTCCAGACATCAGAAATAAGCAGAAGAACCCCAGTGCACCAAAGGACACTGTAATGTTTGGAAGTTTTAGAGATGTAGAACTCAATGAAAGGGCTTTGCCTGGACTATTCCTATACTATTTAAATATTACATGCAACAGAAGGTCTGCTGAGGACTTTGATTTTAGGTTATCCCTGAATTACTAGAAAAGTTACCGATTAGTTACATTTTGCTTTCCAAGTAGCAAAATAATTTACTTAACTGAAAAATGAAATATCAGCACCCTTCCCTACTGCTCTGAAGATCAACATGAACAGATGTTTTTTCATTCTGCTGCTTGTTTTTGGAGATATAGGGCACAACCAGCCTTCAGCTGGCTTTTTTTTTTTTGTCTATTGTTAAACAGAAGCACACCTGTGCAACTTCTGCCCTAGCTCTGACTTTCCCTTGGATAGAACAGCCCTGTTTTTTGCTGCCTTTCTGGATCTGTGAAGTCCCGCAACTGCGATAAGGCCTTTCTGCTTTTCATTCATTCCATTCTTCTCTCCACTTTGGCTTACCCTATCAGATGAATCTAAATATCCTACTTTTTTGGACAAGAACTTTAAGCTTTCAGAAACACATTTTCCTTTTGAATGATTAGTACTGTGCAGTTCTACTCTTATAAGGCTTTTTGTTCACAGGAAGACTAATTGTGCAGCATGGATATAAAATTTTAGCTCGGGTAAATCAAGGGATTTAGTTCTAAAATCTAAAACCCTTTCACTATGTCTGATACCAAACCTTCATACACACATAGCATAGATAAAATGCAATACAGTTAACTTAACAACTGGACCAGGTTTCTCTCTGACAATGGCTACCTTCAGATGTCTACAATTTAACTGTCAGTAGACAGAACATATTTTTAATAATTAATCCTATGACACTGAAGAGCTGGTGACTGCAAGCCAAGGAATAATTAATATTCCTGAATATCACTAAACTGGTTTAAATGTAAATGCTAAGTGTAAGTTTTTCTTCCACTAGGTGGATATAAAACAGTAGTCTGTGAATCATGTTCTCATAAATCAAGACCTTGATTTGCCATAATCACAAAATCTTCAATCCCAACTCAGAACACCTAGACTGTTTTTCAGAACTTGGGCCTTTAACTGTATTAATTGGACACATGCAGCCAAGTCACTGTGATCAAGTGTCCTCAATACAACTGCTGAAAATTTTCTGCTTGTTGTATCTTCTATTGAAGAGTCTACTGGGGAGGCTGGAGATGTTCCAGTCTGGTCTGTTTGACTAGAGACCACACTCCAAGATCTCAGCTCAGGATGTCAGGCTGCCAGCCAGGCGGGGGGTTGCTTGACACTAGTTACTGACATAACATAGTACCCAAGAGAGATGAACAAAGTCACCCAGTCCTCCCGTACAACAGCAGTTCACTGGCATCTCTGCCCTACTTTCACTTTAGGAAGTAAGCCTAGAACTGCCATTAATAAAGCTGCTGTAGGGATGGATCTCTGCTGCTTAGGCATGCCAAGAGAGACACTGCTGAATATGGCAATGAAAATAAAAAAATAGACATCCCTACAGAGCTAAAGAAGAACAGTGTTGTACTAGCATCGGGAGGGGTGGAATCTGAAAGACTATGAAAAGCTGGGAATCACTTAACTGGTGTAGCTCCACCCCCCCCTGCTCTTCACAGCTATAGAAAAGGTTGTTTTAATATTTACTTCTGTACCTTCTTATTATTAAATCTTTTTGTTTGAGCTCTCCAGCTTTCTGCTACTGATTTATATGGGAAACAAACTCACTCCTTTCACTCTTCCTGCTCCTATATTAATGGAAGCCTGCTCCAAGAGAATGTCAATATTCTTTAGCATCTTTGCTAATAATTGTTTTCAAGCACACATATCTTGCTGCATAGGTGACTTATTTCAGGCCTTAAAAAAAAAAATGTATTGCAGAAAATCCTTAAGTAGCAGTCTCAATTTCAATAGACTCTGGATTCTTAAATAAAATATTATTTGCAGACAGTAACACCTGCAATTCTGCTTGTCTATGTTACTAGGTCTTAAAATCTTATTGTTTTGTGGATCACATCTTTGAACCAGGTATTTTTAAAGGGAGCTAAAGATATAATTCAGAGAAAACAATTATTAGCTAATTATTAAACCTTAAATTTTGTTATAGAAAGCAATCAATCATTATAAAATAGAGGATATCAGACCAGAAACAAATACAAGAGCTACACAAGCTGGGCATTACTGTTTGCATTTCTACAGTACAAGTAATTGATGAAAACTATGAACAGAACTGGATTCAACATTTGGTATGACATTTCATCCTAAAGAATTGAATTTCTATTAGGGTTTTTTTTTTTTTTATTTAGAATTCACCATCAACAGCATATTTACTAACCTTATATACTAGTCTTTTATGCAGTATTACATCAAAAGCCTTCCTGAAGTCCAGGCAGATTAAGTCTACTGCTTCACCCCTCTCAGCTCTCACTGTCATCTCCTCAAAAGAAGTTAATCAAATTTGTTAAGCATCATCTCCTCTGCATAAATCCATGCTAATAAATCAGTTCATCCCTGATTCTACAATGCCTTCCAGTACAGAAGTCAGATTCAAACAACAGACTTTTTTTTTTTAATACAGAAAACAAAATTATTTTCTCTTACCAGAGAAGTGCTTAAACTTTTTTTTACCTTTTCAAGACATTATTGCTCAGAATTAAGCATTGTGGCAAATATTCCATCGGTAATGAACTAAGATACTTGCTGTTACTGCTTTTCAAACCCATTCTGCTTCCTCCATGTAAATAATTAATTTCCATGACATCTCAGAAAGGGACAGTCAGATTCTTTACTGTACAAATCCAAAGTGGACAAAAAACTTTGGAATTTAAAGGACATTAAGAAGTTATACACAGTAGAAAAACTGTTAGACTGAAGAGAAACCACCCAAGTCTATTTATTTGAAGCCACCATGGATGACACACATTGAGTTACCAGGTGATCAGCTGAAAAATTAGTTATTAAAACAGACTGAAAGAAACTTAACCCAAAAGTTAAACTTTTGAGTATATTATTGCTTTAATGCTACAGCAAACCTTGAACTCATGCATCAGAGGATGCTCTTCCACTGTACACCATAACAACTTGCTGTACACAAAGTAGATATATTAAAGCAAGGAGCCATTGATTCATAAGACTTGATTGTTAAAGATCCCATGAAAGCTCACTACATTCATACTGTAGCTTATTAAAATCCATTTTCAGTGACAAAACCCAAACACTGACTGAATTGAGGTCTATGACTAGCTTAAAAATAGAACTAAAGATTCTAGAGGCTTCCTCAGAAGTATCTGAATCTTAAACTGGGAAATGTGCTTTACAGCTGGCTACCTAAGCACATAGAAAATGTTACAAGGGACAAATGTATTTCTTTCACCTGTTATTCATATCCTACTTTATACAGGGTATCTGTTGACTAACTCCTCAGTGAAAAACTCAACAATGTGCTTGCCCTTATCCGTAACACAGAGTGAAAACTTGGAACTTTGAGTCTATCTCTCCTACACCACTTAAGGAACAATTAATATTCCATACAAAATTCATAAGTAAATGTTAGAAATGTCAAGCTAATAATGTCTCCGTTTCATATTCATCTAAGATTAGGAACACACTACAACTCCTACATTCATTCTCCTGCTGAAACACAGATCATGTAATTCACTTAAATCTGCTTGTCCAAGCTACATCCCTTCCTTTCCCTAATGTTAACTCAA
Source organism: Ceyx melanurus (assembly GCA_024611195.1). Classification (NCBI taxonomy): domain Eukaryota; kingdom Metazoa; phylum Chordata; class Aves; order Coraciiformes; family Alcedinidae; genus Ceyx; species Ceyx melanurus. The sequence goes on along the minus strand of JANHGL010007839.1, from coordinate 9,543 downwards.
GAAAACAAAGTTGACACTATGACATAACCAAGATAATTTCTTTTAAAAAATTATTTACCAAGTTAAAAAAGGGGTAAAAAAATAAGCTAAATGTTACACTTTTTTTTACTATAGCTGTCTAAATTTTGTTCATTCAAAACAGCTACTCAAGCTCCAGTCTACTTCAGACAACAAATTTATCAAACCACTAGACTGCATAAATGGTGAATAAAGAGTAAACATACAATAACTAGGCAACCAACTGGAGTGTAATGTTGACCCTAAAAATCTGGGAGGGAATATTCCACATGGAATAAAGTCTCTCAGCTCACAAACAGGAACCTATCAAAGCCCATTTCTAAGATTGTAATTTGGGCTCTTAAAATTTAAAATCCAGAACAAAAAAAAAATAATTTCATATACTCACATGAAAAAAAAAATATTAGCACTGTCTTCATACACACCTATCAAAGATTAATTAGACCCCACAGGATTCTTAAAAGTGAGTTTTATGGAGTATTAAAATTAATTAGAGATTAACTACATTGAGGAAACTCACTTGCTTCCTGCGGGCCAGTTCTTCTTCTTCCCGTCGTTTCCTCTCATCTTCCTGCTGCCTCCTAAGTAGCTCTTCTTGTTGCCTCCGAAGCTCCTCCTGCCTTTTCCTCTCCTCTTCCTCTCGTTTGGCCCTCATTTCCACTTCTCTCCTCTCTTGCTCTAGCTACAATTCACATAAAACTATACTCAGATGCAGGTAACGTATTCCTACACCATTTCTTAGGGCAACTCTGCTGAGATTATAGTAACAACATAACAGATGAAGCCTCTGAGAGATGCTCTCCCTTAATTGTAATTTTCCCTATCAGCTGGCTGCCTACTCGAGTCAGATTCCTCAAATAAGTCTAGAACAACTTCTGTTCTGTAACGAACACCAGTTCTCTAGTCGGTCTTTCTAAATCAGCTCCTTAAAATAACCTCTTGCTTTAGAAGCTAGTAGTGAGTTGATCTGCAGTCAGAAAATAATGTTTCAGGAAATGTATAGAATCATACATGTTAAACTTATAAAAATAATTTAATACTAGAGTGTGCAAAAGCCCTGACAAATAGGACAATTCCCCAAATCAATTCTGATGCAAAGAATCAAGGATTAAGAGAACGACTACCTGCTTCTACTCAGGGTTTGACATGACAGCTCATGATGATCCTATTTTAAAACAGAGGTGGCTAATGAAGAGTTCTTAATGACAAAGTGCAAAAACCATAACCGCTACTTTGGATGTCAATAGTGCCTCTACAGCAATAGTTTCCAAACAACAATCCACAAGGATTTCATAACTGTTTTCTACAACCCTTATTATCTTTATGGTGTTTTCCATGAAAATATAATCAAAATCATACAGTGGTCTGAAGATTGAAGAGCTTATAGTCTTCCAGTGGCTCAAGAAACACAGTTACATTGCAGAACAACAATTCCAACTTCTTACAGTACAAAACAATTTCTGACCTTTGCAGCTTTGGCCTTCTCGAGCTGCTGAAGTTGTTCTAGAGCTGGTCCCTGAGCTGCAGTATCAATGGGGAGATCCCAGACACTGCTTCCTTCCCAGACTAGATAGTGAAGAAAACAAACGTTGACAAGCAAAAATAAGCACATCAACAAAAAAAAACAAGAACAAAAAAAACAAATGAAAGGGGAAAATCTTGTGTATGTGGCTATTATGTTTTATAAATGAAAATCATAACACATTAGTCTTAGTCAGTAGAGGGCCACCTTATCTTCTTGTTTGAAGCAAGGCTGAGTTTCCTAAGAAATTCTACACAAGAGCCAACTATTCAAACTCCTCCCATAAGAGAACACCTTTTTAATACAACATTCAATCCCTTTGAACTTTTCTCAGAAGATTTGACACATGCTAAGCACCTTACCTGTAGGTTGTGATGCTGACTGAAGTTCCCATATTGAGCCAGTGTCCGGCACTGACACAGACCGTGTAACAGGCGGCATCATGTTCTGTTCAGATATTCTGCAATACCAACAGGAAGAGTCAACATGCCACTTCCAGCGAAAGGACTGCTCTGTACATGCATGAGATTCAGTAACATGCCACTTCCAGGGAGAGGACTGCTCTGAACATGCATGAGATTCAGTAACTTGTAATATACTCCTATCCTTCCATACCTCTATTTAAAACAAAAATATGATGTGGACAACACTATTTGCTTGCAGAGTTCTTGCTCATCTCATCCCTGCTGCCGAGTCAATAGCTAGCTACCGCTATAGTTTTACATTTGCTGCTCATTGGCTAGTTGGAGGAGTTAAGCATCTAGTACCCGCAGAACTGAACTGGCAAAACCATTCTGTCACCAGCACAATAGATCTGTCAAAAAGGTACAATTTGACCTTTATGATTTCCCACTCCCTCATTTTAACAATTATTCTGAAGTAAAGGTTACATCCTGCAAATGTTTCATATTTACAGAGTCTTTAAAATATGTAATGCTCAAATATGAGCAATCTTAAACAGGTTGGAACAAAAATAAGATTATACTTATCACATACAAGTCAGAATACAGGAAGAATGGTACTCAGTTCAAGTCCAGGCTAACTCACCTCATCTTCAGGGCCTGGAACTGTTGCAAGAGAATAGCAAGCTGCTGCTGCTGCTGGGATGATAGGGCTGCCTTTTGCTGCTGAGCCAGCACCTGTGCATACTGTTGTCTTCAAAAGAGAAGCAGAGTGTCACTCTAATTTGTTCCCTTGCTGATATTTATATCATGCCTAAGTTGTAGAAGTTGCACACAGATTTATTCTCTGGGACTAAATGACCACTGACCTATATATTGTACATGCTAAATACCTGATGAAATCACAGAACAGGGCCTTGAAAATAATAAAAGAATACAAGTTTGCCCAGATTAGCAGAACCAAATATCTATTAATCCTCAACTATGTCAACTGGTTACTGCTGTTCAATGTTTCTCTTGTAAGCTGTGCAACACTACTTCCCTTTTTCCATAAATTACATGCTCAAATTAATCTAGATTTGATGATTGCCCACCTACACAAACTGATCTCTACCCTAGTATCTCAAGATATCCCCTAGTACAGGGGCAGGCTCTAGCCTTATGAAGTCATAAGCTGTAAATCTGTATTCAAAAATCATCATCAAGACATATGCTTCTAGGACCCCTTGAATGAGTCATCCATCCAGCTTTCTGTTCTTCAAGCTTCTACGAAACAATTTCTTAGGAAATTACTAGAACTGAACAACTGACAGCTTTGGCAAAACAGATGACTAACTGCTTTCTCCAGCAGTTACCTTCACTGATTTTCAAAAAGCTGAGCAGGCAGAACAAAAATAAGTTCTGCCTTCTCCAGCTCCAGATGGGTGGCCTTGCCATGACTCCAAAACATCTGAACTGCATTATGAGGATAGCCAAGATTCAGTTTGCCCATAACAGCTACCTATATAGCAAGTCTCATAATAGCTATGCAAGACTCTGAAAATTGTGCCTGAGGTAGCCACACTCTGTCCTAATCCTGTAGACTGTCCAGTCTGGTGTTTATAGAAGCAGGCTATTGCTGTCGAAGGTGAAGCACTCCCAGCCCTGCTGCCCAAGGAAACAATGACAAGAAGCTGAACCCAGATGATAAAAATGCAGAGTAGAACAAAGCCACTGGAAGATCTCTGGGACTGGCAGTCTTACTGTATTAAAAGATGCTGATACTGGAGGTGCTGCATTTGGATCAATGCCAACTCTTGTTGTCTAGTCAGCCGCTCTTGGTCCAGCTCACCCTATGTTTAGAAATAAAATTCTGTTTTAATAACATACATTATACCAGTAGTATATTGCAAATACAAGAAATGTAAAAGTTGCATTCTGAAAAGACAAAGGAAATAGAAAAATACCTAAACAGAGATCAACATTTACTAAGCCTGTAGTATGTAGACTCTGAAATGCACAGCACTTGTATCTATCACAGGCCCAAGCCTTCCAGCCACAGACATGGCAAACCAAACATTTCTAAATAGAGTGTCATTTCTCCTGGTTAAAAGGTAATTTTACACAGTGTTCAACTTCTGATGCTTGGAACACCTGCAATTCCAAGACAGAACAGCTAACACAAATAATTCCGTTTACCTTGGTTACATGGCTATTTCAATGCCATAATGGTCACATACTCACCAGATGTGGAAGTGGTGCTGGACCTGGAGTGAAAGGAACCCTGCCCCACATTTTCATGATGTCCCCAAGTGGCTGGAAAGTCTCATCACAGGCTCTTTTAACCAACAGTGACATAGTGAAGTAGCCAGCCTGGAACCACTCTGCCATCTCCTGATTACTGAAAGGACCTGAAATAACACCAGCCAATACACATGGGGGAAAGGGAAAGTAAGGCCAAGATGAACACACTAGAAACAAAGAGCATGGTACTTGTCAGGGTAACACTGCACCTAGTAGCATCAGGTGCTCCTGTCCCTCTCATCCACTACCTCAGACAGCACAAAGATGGAGCGTCAATGCTACATCTTTACAGGGGCTACAGCATTCCCCCAGGTAGAATGAAGATGAAAAGCGAGGTAGCCATAGTGGTGTGGAGCCTGATACAGGTAATACGCATCCTGCCTTCTGCAGAGCTCACTCCTTCAGGCTCAGCATCAGGTTGACAACACTTCCTACTTTCAGTTTGGATTCCAGCTGTACTCACTAGCTAACAGCACTAAAAGCACAAGAGCTACTTTCCCCACATACACTGCACAGATAATTAAACAGTCTTAGTGTGTTTCAACTTTTGCCTTCAAATAAGAGGAATTAATATGTCTTATAGAAGTTTTGATTCTGGAACTTAGCAGATGAGCAGATCCACCTCTGAGTGAACCATTTTTTTTTAAGATAGCAAGGAATTCAGTTTCTCTTTCCTTTATCAAAAAGCTTTTTTTCTTTCTATTCCTCTTTCCTGAGAAGGATTTCAGTCTCTCCCTTCAAAGGAAGACTCCTATACCAATTTACTTATCCAAGTAGACATAAAGACAGTATATAAAAAAACCCAAACCAGATTATTTAGCAGAGCAAGAGCCACATAAGTTTTGCAAAAATACATTTTGAAAAACAAGACCTTTCAGTTATTCTTGCCTTTCTCTGTGAGAGATATCTTTATACATATCCTAAGAAGAAATTGTGTTTACTTCTGGAGGCCACATTCAAAGGAGTACTTATTCCAATACAAAATCATTAGTTCATCACCGAGCAATACACACTCTGCAGCAACTAACATGCAGTTTAAAGCATATGGAGCAAATAAAAATGTTTTATGGCTTAACACCCTTTAAACTTAAAGGGTTGAGAAGAAAACCCTAAAGATGTGTAATACCTTCAGACAACAGATAAGTACAGATCCCACTGCTAATACCCCTATAAATCCTAATTAGAGTTCACAGCTGAGGAAGTCATTCACACTACACAGTTAACCACTGCTTAGTAGAGTGCAGCACATAAGGAACTCTTCTAGTTTGAGTGAGAACAGAACAAATTCTGTTCAGTGATTTTACTTTTCAGTTCAGGTTTTCTAACTAACTGCACTTTCTGAAGTTAGCAGCATGTTTTGCAACAGTGTCTGCTTCTAAAAGTGGTAACACCTCATGTTCAGAGTTAGTACCAAGAATCAGAATGCAGACCAAGGCCACTGCTAGAACTTGTGTATCACACTGGAGGGTGAAGAAAGTGAAAGGGGGCACGTGCAGGGAGAAGTAGCCAGGACAGGTGACACCAAACAGACCAATAAGGTATTTCAGCCCAGAGACGTCACATCCAGTATATAAAGCTCTGGGATCTGGAGGGTCTCTGGGCATTGTTGCTGTCACATTGTTCCTGGGGGGCTCTCCTCCTTGGAACACCAAGGAGAACTCTGTCCATATTGCCTTCAATCCTGATCTGTGTGTCCTGAACCCCGTTCCAGAATCCATCCCCTGAACACAGCTCTGATCTGCTGCAGGCCCAGTCTGGGACTCTCCCTGCTCCACAGCATCAGTGATGGTGATGTAATTACCATCAGGGGAATTATTTTCATTTAAGCTGTTCTAGTTTCCTTTTCTAATCACTCAGTCTTTCTCTCTTATTCCCTTTTTCTTCCCATTTGGAAGAAAAGGGAGGGGTTTAACAGAGAGCATCTGTTATCTGTCTGATGGGCTGCCCTTACCCTAAACCATGACAGGAACTCACTGTGGTTTCAGGAGACATAGAGCCCTGAAACATTTCCCATCACACCCCCAAAAGCAAAGTACATTCTGAAAGCAAAGATGCAAGTATCTATACAAAAGCCCTGTTCCAACTTCCACTGGAAAAAAAAAATAAATTTCTTAAGAGAAAACTGCAAGCATGAAACAGTTGGTATTATACAAGCTAATAATGCACTGGCTGCAAGTACAATTCAAATTGAGATTAGGCTATGAGTAGTGGCTTATGAAAACTTGTTTTCTCTTTGTTCTAGATTCTAAACAAATTCCCGGATACTCCAAGTCTTCAGTTTCAGACTAGAAAATTGATTTCAATGTTCCTCATGGATTTTTCAAGTTACTGAATGATCACATTCTTGTTTTATTTCCAGTATTACCTCGAAATCTGTGTAGTGGCATAAAAAACAGGTTTTCGTCTAACCACAATTTACAGAGAGATGAAATGATGGCAAACCTTAGCCACGATAAAGTAAAATTTGGACATTAGGCATGCTGAGCTAATGGGGGAACTGATGGGTTGAAGATCTATTTTCAAAACCTAACTGTAGAATGGTAAATTCCCTGTGCTACTTTGGTAAAAACAAGCATCGTATCTGTTGATGGCAATTTTATGAAGAACTCTATCAGTTCTGCGAAACAAAAGAGGAAGTGTAAAGGGCACAGACCTACCCTGAATTTCTCCTTGTGGATCTTTGTAGTACCACTTCTGCATGGCTTCATGGAACAGTGGCATAGAGGAGCCCTTTGCTCTGTGCTCTTGAATTTTTGCTGCTAGCCTTTCATCGTCAAGGGCACTGTCCTGCAGGTATGCCACCATTTTCTCTGCTTGCTGCAGGAGACACCAAAGCCAGCAAGGAATACAAGAGTTACATACGTGCTTACAGACTGGAAAATGTGTGAGACATGTACAACCACCTTGTACTACCCAGTGTATTAGGAACTGCAGACAACTCAAGGACTGGTGTAAGTGGACCATAAACCCTGAGCTCCATTTACCACATTGTCACAATCCCAAATAAGCACAGTTCACTTGCTTAAGTAAAGCTTAAAAGCAACTTTCCAAGGTCATACACAGTATCAGGTGGAAAAATATTAACAGGTGTAGGAGCACTAGCATGGAAGATGTTCTACAACCCAGCAGTCACTAAACTTCCATGAACAGTCTGCACTTCCTTTATGTTTTTGTTTGGGTTTTTTTTGGTAAACATATCAAGCATACTGTTTTATGGTTTCTCAAGGCTAAATGGCAACACTAATTGGCAGTGGTCATGTAAGCACAAGGATCTCCAGCTGTTTAACACTAACACTCATTCATAAAAATACTACATAGATATGAATTATTGTCTAAAAATCAGAGGAACGAAGAGCAGATTTCAGTTTACACTGTGGAGTGTATAAAAGTTCAGCTGCACTGCTGTTTTTATGGGCATTCTGCATTCCACATTCCTCCAGTCTCTGGAATGTCAACAACTAATGAATTTGATAAATTTTACCTGCTCTAGGTGCTTGAGGCCCTCTTCATCATCTGGGTCAGTGGGAATGTTGCCCATGCCTGGGGCAGCTGTGACAGGTGTCTGCACCGGCCTCAGAGCAGGATTTGAATTGGAAACAGGAGGAGAAAGATGAGCAGGAGAAGCTGTGTCTGCAGAAATCTGTGGCAAAGGTTGAGCAACAGAAGCCAAATCTAAAGAAAAATGTTAACATTAGTTTATTATCTTTTTCCATAAGTGAAAATTACTTAAGAAGTTACTGTAGAAAACATTCAACAGCTCAAAATTAGCACCAAAGCAAGTGTCTTTTCAGATCTTCCTGTATTTATGGCTGCACATTGGTACTGTTTACAGCACAGGCACCCAACCTAACTTCAAGGAACAGTTTAGTTCTGCCAGGGCAGAACTCAGCAAGCTGCAGCAAATCCCATTCCCTGTACACATGCATTTGTCCAGACAGATCTGCTCTACCACAGAGTGGCACATCCTCAGGTATCTCATGGTTCACTAGACTGCATTACAATATGAGTTCCAGTGCACTACAAGCACTTGAGATGGCATATCCAACAAATCCTGTATTGATAGACCAGTTGTTGAATTCCAGCTTTTCAGCACCATAGTTTAGTCCTTGCCTCTTAAAAGAGACCAAGACTAATCAGAAGTAATAGAAACTTAATAAATGTATGAAATTTATTACCTTCCCCCCTGTTGGACATTTTGGCTGGTGGTGTATTCTCCCTTCGATTCTCTTTATCTTCTGTTTTTTCTGTTCTTTCTGACACAGACTCTTCCTTCCTTTCAAAAAGGCTATTCTGCAGTGGGTCTGGAGGCTGGGATTTTGGTGGGCTATCTGACCTGGCAGCTGGTGAAGATGTTTGGACTGCTTCTTCCACTGCTTCTGTAACATTGCACAGTTCTATGTAACTGAATTAATGGAAATTCTACATGGCAGTATAGAACAGATGCATGACAAGTAGTCCCCCTTACCTGCCACTACTCTGTCTGTTTTCTCCCCCTCTTTCTTGGTGGTCTTCTCATGATCTTTAACTTCTTCATTGTGGCTCCCTTCAGAATCAGATCTTTCTTCCCCTTCCTCCACAGGTCGGAAGTCCATCTCTTGTTCCTCAGGTATTGGCTCCTTCTGCACCTTCTACAAAGTCAAGATATTCATCCATAATCCACCCGACACAACAGATTTCCTCCAAGGGAACAAAGGCCTCAAGACAGCTTTTTACCTTTAAAGAGAGAAATGCTCCAGAAGAGTCAAATGTTCCCATTTCTTCTTCTGCGTCTTCTAAGCACCACTCAGGGAGACTGTCCCTGTCGTCATCCATGCTGCCACTACCACACCGAACTCGTCGATAACCCCGTTCATCATCTCGCTCCCGGAAATCAAATTCAAACCTCCGCCGGCGCTCCATGTGTTCTCGCCAGCCTGCGGAACGAGGCCCGTCTAAGGTGGGGGGGAAAGGAACTTTACAAGGCAGCCCCGGGGGTAGTAGCTTACTTGGAAGTATGAAAGGGAAGGCGAGGACATGACAGAGACAGACATTCAGAAAGCCCCTACATCCACCTATGAACACACATCTTTAAAGGACAAGGGAAAGAAAAGGACTATCTTACTATAAGCAGGAAACTTTCAAATATTGTCCCTTGTGTATCCACAGAACCACAGAATGGCCCAGGTTGGAAGCGACCTTAGAGATCATCTAATCCAACCTCCCTGTCATGGGCAGGGACGCGTCTTGACTAGATGCTGGAGAAAGTCCAGCGCAGGGCTACCAAGATGATTAGGGGAGTGGAGCATCTCCCTTATGAGGAGAGGCTGAGAGAGCTGGGGC
>JANHGL010007838.1:6316-66609 GCA_024611195.1 Ceyx melanurus | reverse complement strand
TTTTTAATTCCTTTTTTTTTTTTTTTCCCCTCCTCTCGCTCCTCCCCAAGTGGTGAGTTTTCAGTGTAAATACCATTTTGTTCGGTGCTGGTGCGGGATTTGGCTGAAAGTGACCTATTTTAAAGACCTTTTTCTCGCTTCCCCTCAGCCGTGCATGTGGCGGCCGATCCCGTTAGCCAAATAGCGTTTCCCAACCATTTTAATTTGTCAGATTAAAAACATCTCATGGAGGCTAGATTTCCGTAACCCCCCGTGCGGCGATGTCTTGAGAAAGATGGCTCAGCCTGCTTTGCTGCAAGCATCCTCGGAGCATTCGAGTTCACCTTTGTCACCGTGAAAGCAGAAATAAATAGCCGGGCGATACCTGGAAGATGCAGTTGTACCATTGTGTTGGGCGCGGTGCAAGAAATGAAGGGGAGGAGGGGGGAGAAAATCGGGGATTAAAACGGTTGTTGTCAAATGTAGATCTTTATGTGTCTTAGGAAAAAAAATGAGACCACGGTATTAGCCTTGAGGTCTTTATTTTCTTCGAAAAATGCTTCGTGTTTATCGTGCTTGCCGCTGCTGCTTATCACGGTATGAAGTGGTTCATTAGGTGGCATTTTAGTGGCTGTGTTGGTTAAATCGCAGTTGCATTAACTAGTTGAACAAATTGTGTCCTTCACCTTTGAGTATTGCGTTCCCAGAGCCCTCGGAGCAGTGTGTGCATGCATGCCAAGGGCGGATTAATAAGATGTTACCTAAAGGTTTGGATGGTATTGATTCCTTACTATTAATGCTATTTATAGTGCATTTGACATGGCTCTCGTTTTATGTATTTGGATAAAGGTTATCGGCTTGGAATGCTTCAAATGAAATGTTCCAAGGATACCACCCCTAACACTGCACATCTGTGTTGGTGAACAGTGTAGTTCAGACCTTCCCTGGCTGAAAAAGAGCCCTAGTAGATGCCACATCATAATAGTGAAAACATGGTGGAAGGCAGTGAGATATTTTGACCCCAGTGAAGGTTTGTTTTTATATTTCACAGTTACAGAATAGCAACTTCTGGTGCAATAAATACCATTTTAGGTACATATTTGTTCTTGCAACTGCTTTAAATCTGCCTTTTCCTTGCCTTTGTGCCTGTTCACAGTGAGCTTGCCATAGTTTTTGGTACCTCTATCCAAGGGCAAACCTAATCAAGGATTGGCTTGAGCCTTCATATTAGATTCTCCACAACACTGGCCTAGTTCTGACTGGTATGTTTGCCATTTTTAGGACTCCTTTCCCTTTTATCTGCAGACTGAAATACACTGATAAACTTGAACCTTAATTTGTCCTTTGAACTTGGGAGAGAATGTTTTTCTCCGTTAAGAATGTCTCACTGAAGAGAAAGTGATTCTGGTAGAGCAGCTTAAATTAAATTTAATCCTGTTGAAACACAACTGCCTGTAGTGAAAACTCCTTGGATAGTTTGATATTCTTTTCTTTTTAACTAGGCTGAAATTAAGTGCTGTATGTAGGGGACCAGATGTTGGTGTTAAAATGATGTACAGAGAAGATGACTTAGGCCTCAAGTTAGGCTGTTGGAAGAAGTTATTGTATATATCTCCATTAAATTCTGGTGTAAGCCAACCTGGGGAACTTTAACTGTTTACTTCCATCTAAATAACATTTCACATTCTGCAGCTTTGATCTTTTCCTTTCCATTAGAATTCACCTGTGTTTGTCACCCGAATAACAGATTTTTAATGAGTTGTAAACCAGCCTCGGTGAGATACAGTAGAAGAGAAGCAAATATCACACTAATAATTACATCTTCAGATGTATCCTAGCATTGGATTTCCTGTAATGAGGATGTTTTGTGGAGAACAATAGATAGGGCAGTGAATCCAGAGATTTGTTTTAAAGATGTTGTAGGTGGCTGGCTGCACTAGTGAGTTCCTCTGTGCAACCATTGCACACTCAACAGCAACACTGGCTGTTCTCAGGTGCTAGTTCTCTTTCCAGCAATGACACAGGGGGTGTGCTGCTGCTGTTGTTTCTGTCTTCTCCAAGGATATGCTTCTGGCCTAACTTAAAAGGGACTACAGTCATTTGCAAAATATGGCTCATAGAAGTTTGGTATAGATGTTTTTTTTTCCAGTAAGAAAATGTTCTGGGTTGATCTGTCTCTCTTTGTTATCAGAAGTGGTAAGGGAGCTATGATAAATACCACTTTCTTTCTCCTTTCTCAGTGTATTTTGGAGAACACTTGCATAATCACCAAGTTCCTATCTTAGAAGCATTTTCTTTTCTGCTTGTGTTGTTATTAAACTCATGTAAACAACATATTGTTAGCTGAAGAGCACACTAGAGACTATAAAAATCTTTGGTGTTACTAGTGGTGACCCAGGCTCTTGTCTCCTGAATTACAGTAGTTATGGGTGACCATCACATGTTTCCAGTTCAAGATCACTACTTAGTGTGAAGGTTTCCAGTTTTATTCCCTTCTGTGAACCTGGACAAAGGAAAGATCTTCAGCTCCAGACTAGAATCACATTTGATTTGAAAGGATCCTGGGTCTGATGGCATCCTCCACCTGCTTGTGTCATTCCATTGCCTCTGCTCTTGGATGCTGCACTGAGCCTCACCAGCAGAAAGCTAACCTGAGGAGAAAGGCAAAGATGTTGGTGTTGGCTTAGTGATCTGAAAATGGCTCTGTGCACACTTAGGGGATGCTGGAGACCACCCAAGGGCTTGGGCTGCACCAGGACAGATCAATTCCTGCTGCCATGGAACCACAGCTGGTTCAGAGAGAAATGTCTGGAGATGGAGGTGGTTGGTGGCACTTAGGGCTCTTCACTTTCATTGTTCTTTAAGATGCTGAGGAGTTGCTCATCGTACATTGATTTCTGTGTGGAGAAGAGACTGGAAAAAATCCAATGGATAAAGGGTCAGAAAAGCACTAATCCCCTTGTGAAGTTCCAGAGGGAGCTCAGCTGTGCAGAGCTGGGAAGAGAGTCCTTCCTGTGAAAGCAGAACTTAAAATATGAAAACATGAAATGAGAGGTGAAGTGCAAAGTGTCTGAAGGGAAAAAGTGCCCAAAACAGGAGGAAAAGGCTGCTGTTTAAAAGCAGGGATGGCTTTTACACACTGTATTCCCTCCTCCTTGTCTTGAGTTCTCATTTACAGCACCAAACATGGAGGAAGGGATGCTTTCTGAAGGCCCTTAGAAGCACAATGGACATTAAACAGCACAATGGGTGCTTCTTAAAGCATGTTTTTAAACAAATATTTGGTGATCACTGGAATGACAGGATTATTTTTTTCATTACCAAAGGGAAGCCATTGAGAACTGTTAATATTTTGTCAGAAATCAGTACATTGCTATTCTTGACAAGGTGTTTTTTTTTGGTTTTGTGCTTTGGTTTGTTGTTTTTTTTTTTATATCCTGCTAAGTTTTGGGTTCTTTGCCAGAAGAAAAGGCAAGGTAGCCTCTGTAAACATAGCAAGGAATTGCCAAAGCAGCAGTAAGTTTTGTCTAAATAGGAAAGTTTCTCCAGTTTAATCAGAGCTGTGCAGTTACTGAGGCACCTGCACTGTAGCTGAGAGAGGAGGTTTTTCTTCTCTCAGGGGTATGGTGAGGACAGCCCAACACGAGTTAGTGCTGATGGCTTCTTAATACGAGTGGACAGTAGCTGATAGTTTTGCCTGTTGTAGTGCTTGGCTAGAAGCAGTTTTGATTTTTCTCTAGGGGTCAGGCTGGGGTGACAGCATGAGATTTACATATTGAGTATTGTCCTTAGAATGGAAAAGGCTTGAAATGTTTTGTTTAGGGGAAAACAGATCTTGAGGAAAAGAAGTAAAAAATCACAGAGCTCTGAAGCTGGCAGGCTGTGCAGTTCTCTGTGCCTGTGATCTTCCAGTGACCCTTACTACACTCCTGGCTACAGCCATGCAAATATTTTCTTTAGAGTGAGATGTAATTTTATAAAAACAGTTTTTCTCCTACGCTCATCAAGTGCAGTGTGTTTGGAGGGCAGCCTTGGATCAGAATGTGGGTGAGTGGTGCCTGCAGATTCAGTTGGAAGCTCGTGCTGCACGTCACTGATGTCAAGACATTTGAAAAGTAAATTTTGATGGTTAATATTAATCTCAGAGATTCTTGGTTATAGCCTTCAGACCAAAAGCTGATGTGTATTATACCCAAACTGTGAATGAAGTTGCTTTCAGCTTTTCACTTAGTTCAGCTGAACTTCAAAACCCCTTTTTCTTCCCTTTTGTCTGATGCCATCCACTGAGCATCAGCAGCCAGAGTTTTTGAGGGACTAGGTCCTTTAGGATCAATCCCTCTCTTTGCATTGTTTGGTTCATTCTGGTCTGGCTGCTTTCTAACCTGTGGAGAGCTTTGGGATCCAGGAGCATGGGAAAGTGGACTGTCCAAATGCAAGTATGTTGAAAGGATAGGGAACATTTCTTCTAACAGTTTTTGGCTGGTTCCCCATCCATGTGTTCACTCTGTTTTCCAAGCATCCAGCAATCCTTCCTCTTCCCTGACGTACTGCAGCTCAAAAGGCAGCAGCAGCCCCGTGAGCCTGTTCCCAGAGAACTGCTGTATTGGGATTTCTTGGAAAGAATCACATGTGGTATTGCACATGTTTATTTTATTTTTTTTTTGCCTTCCTCCCCGTTCTTCGTGTGCATTTCTCCTTCCCTGCCTCAGTCCCCTTCTGACTGGTGGCTGGCACTCCCTCCCCCAGCCGAGGAGATGAGGAGAGAGGTTATTTTTGCTAGCAGTGTTTCTCAAATAGGCCACGGGTAGCCAGTAAGTAGTGCAGGAACCTTCTCCCTGGGAACCCAGTGGTTATTAGGATTTCTCAAGCTGCGTCCCGGTGGCAGTGCAACATGTTTTCTGTTCACTTCTGCCTTGCAGTTGTCACTGCTGGGAGCTCCTCCCAGTTCCCACTTCCTTGTAACCCAATCTGAATAAAGATCATGGGATTTGAATGTGCCTTGCCTTGCCTTGCTGGATGCTGGGGTTGTCTCTGTGCCCCTCACAGACCCTAGGCTGTGATCTGCCCCTCTTGGCTTCGCCTGTTCCAAGGAGCAGTTGGCAGTTGTTAAAATCAGTTCTGGGCCAGCCATGAGTTGATGAGCTGAAAGTGTGTTAAATGTGTTCCTGAACTGTTTCTTGGCCTAGATAGCAAACTAGTTAAACTCTGTTGTGGAGATCTATTTATGGAGGATTTTGCCCTGTACCCCTAGGTAAGCTCCAAGGGTCCAAGGGAGCACAGGAGCTTCTGCCTTTAAAGCCACCACCCTCCTACATCTCTACATCATACAAGCCCTACCTTGGGCTTTTTCCTCTTTGCTTATTGAAATCTTGTCTTGAGAATTAGGTGCTGGACTAACCGTAGTGATGTGGTCTCACCACCCGTGCAGACTGTGTGACAGGGATGGGATTTTTCATCAGCTGAACTGGTGCAAACCCCACTTGACACCTGGTCAGTGTACCCTGATACGCAGGCAGGCTGCTACACTTGAGCTTTGTTATGGTGGTTTGCAACTTTTAATCCTAAAAGAAGGTGACCTGGGCCCTGACAAAAATCTCATGCTGGCTCCTAGAAGTGTGATCAAAGTTGGGGAGGGAATAATGCCACGTTTCAGAGGCAGTGCCTTTGCTAGAACACCAAGCTCCATTTGTGTTCCAGGTTAATTGTCATAGAGGCAAACACTGAACTCTTACCTCGGTTTTTGGCTTAATTTTCCTTCTTCCCTTTCTACAGAAAACCCCCTCTAACCTGTGCTTTGAAGTATTTAAAACTAGGTTAGGCTCTGGCTGGAGGTGTGTGGTAGAACCTCCTGTTAATTCTTGCTGGGACCTGCCCGTTTTGCAGCAAGAATGCAGACGAGCCCATCTGCATGCTGATCATCTGTCCTTTGTGCTGCATGGAAGAGGATTTTACCTCCATTTGTCACAATCCACGGGCAGAGGGATCCTGGAGCATCTCTGTTCCACCTCAGGTGCCCAGAGCATGCCAGTGGAGGTGGGGAAGGAGGGTTTCTTGGGGATGCTTGGTCGGAGTTCAGTGATTGCATGACAATCACTGCAGAGAATTCCTTTTCCCACTCCCAGGAGGTGCTGCTGTGAGCTGTCAGCTCAGAAGTTGACCATGTTCTTATCAATTCAACCTACACAGCAATCCTGAACTGACCAGAGCCTTCAAAATGTCCCTCTTTTGCTGCCTGGGAAGACAGAGTGCAGAGTCCCAAACACCCTGGACTTCAGAAGAGGTCAAGCATGCACTTTATCCAGAATAAAATGTACTAGAAGAAGCAAGTTCTCATCCTCACCCTTTGATTTCATTGCAGTGCTGATATCTTGAATTTGGTTGCAAATTCAAGGCTGGCCAAACGATTTGTTCCTGATTTGACAATAACAATCAGAGTGCTTTGGATACTAGACTAACACAAAAAGAGTTTATTTACTTACAAAGACTGTGATTTACCTTCTCTAGCTCTAGTCACAAAAACAAAGAACATTAAAAAAAAGATTTGCTAGTTTATTGAAAAAGACTGGACAGGGTTTGATGCACACTTAAAACCAAAAACATTTTGGAGAAGGCCCTACATAAAAAAAAATTAATGATGTTAATAAAATATTAATTCACACATCATTTTAAGTATCTTGTCTTTTCCCCTGTTGCAGGAATTAGAGGTTGTGGGTGACTGCAGTCAGGCCATCACACAGGGCTCTGGAGTCTTTCCAGTGGCTGCTCCAACACCAGCACCAGGGTGTATGGTCCTCATTTGAATAGTCTCCTCATTGCAATCTCAGTGAAAATTAATTACTGTAGTGAGTATAAATGAGTATAATCACAATGCTCTTTGTAGATATTACAAATATTTTTCTGTTTAAATAGAAATAGCTATCATTAATATTAATATGATGAGAAATTAAATATTAATACACAAATAGAAATTTAAGTAAGCTATAACACAGAAAGATTATCTTACATACGTGATCTTTTTATACTTTTCTCTGAGTTGGCAGGATAATAATAGTAATTCCCAGTTCTGAATTTCATCCATAAATCTCAAGGTATTTGAAATGGATGATGAAGGCATATTTTTCCACATTTATCAGGTGAGGATGCTGAAGTACAGGTGGAGGAGGGAGTGATTCACCCCCCAGAGCTGGTGACAGAGGTGGAATTGCTCTGATTGGTCCCCAGCTAACATCTGACAGCAGGGCTGTGGTACCTTCTAAAGTAGAAGCAGCAGCAATAGGTGAGGTGGAGAGTGGTGGGACAGCAGTGACCTCAGAGTTCAGCAGCACTGCTGTCCCAGATCTCTTCCTCAGAGCCTGCCTGACCTACTAATAATGCAGGGGATTGGCTTTTTGGTTCATGGTGTGAGCCCTGTGTGGATTTCTCTGATCATAAAGGTGTTTTGATGCTGTTGATGAATGAGCTGACTAAATCCTGAAATTTTAATATTATCTATTTCTGTGATGCGACTTGTTGCTGGTTTTTATTGTTAAATAAATCTGAAAAGGGCCTTTAATGGGTTGTGGATTGGCCCCTGAACTTGCACCACAAAGTGAGGCTTTCTGCAGTGGGAGCTGGTCACACACAGGGATAAACTGGGGACTTCTCACCTAAGTGAAAAAATATTCCTGTGCATATGTAATGGCAAGACTTGGGAATTGTCTGGACATCTTTATGGAGATCTGTGGCTGCAGAGTGTATCCTTTTATCCTGTTTGTGCAGCCCAAACCACGGGGGAATCTCACATCTTTTAAGGATCTGCTTATTGTGTAATGCAAATGGATACTGCTTTTTATGCATGTTTTCTGTAAAAAGTTGAAAGCCTTCTCACCTGATACTCTGGGAAGGAAAAGAGCTTAAAGCCCCTGTACCTGTCAGGAGTCTGTGAGCATTGCTGAGGGAGCCATTGCTCAGCTCATCAGAGGTAACTTTCATCTGTTCTAGATTCTGCTTTAACTGGCTCTGCAGAGAGGTTTACAGGGTTGTTATTCATTGAAAGCATATCCATGCAGTTAAATTGCAGGGGCTTCTTTGCAGCTAAGAATTCTGTGACTTCAGTTTTATTTTAAAACCAGAATAAGCCAAAAAGCTTAAAAACCTTGAGGTTTGAGTAGCTGTCTGGCAGCACTCAGTACTTTGGGACCTTGGTTTTCTGAGGGATTTTTGTTCAGTGTTGCCACAGCTACAAAATAGGAAATTTAGCAAGTTTTCTCCAAGATCTGCTCGTGGCTTTGGAACCTGCTTTGGTTTGGAATCGTTTGTACCTGTTTATCATGTGCGTTGCAAAATCTACCTGCTTATTTCCATAGATGTTGGGGAAACAGGGATGATGGGGCCCAGCAGGAGTGGTGTGGAGCAGCAGGAGTGGAAGGAGAGTGTGGGGTGAGCTGTGATTCTACTTGTCTGCTTATTTTCTGGTTTGGAGGCAGTGAGCACCTGCTGATTGAGGGGTTTTCTGTGGGTGATTTCATGCCTGTGATTAGCATTTCTGAGGAGGTGACACATACGGGCTCACCACTGAGTTCTCTAAATACATCCCCAGAGAATTACAGAGGTGGTCACTGGCCCTCTGTGCTGAGGAGTCTCCAGACACCCAGCAGGACACAGCACAGTGGAACAGCTCAAATTTAGGAGTAAAATTCCTTCTCTGAGTGGAGTTACCACCTTTCTTGATGCATCCTTGATGGCAGTTACTTGGCTCGTTTTCTTCACCAGGGCAGGAGACTGAGATACCTACATAGCACATTCCAGAGTCTTACCCTTTTACCATTCACTGTTTTAAAGTCCAACTCTCCAGAAAACTTCAGATGATTCACTGAAGTCTGTAATTGCATTTTATCTGACATCAACCACTTGTTTTGCTGGAATTTCTCAAGATGGATGATGAATAGTAACAACAGGACCTGTAAGATCTGGGGAGGTCTGGGAGAAGCTGGGAAATGGCATCTTCTAGAAACAGTTTTCTGGACAGAATCTGGTTGGTTGAGGTTGTTGTTGGAGCGTTGTCCCCAAGTTAATAGCAAGGTTGTGTTTGTTTTGCTGCTTGCACAAATTACTTGTGTTCTGTGTGAATTGAGCAGGCTGCTAATACTGATCAGCTTGTGTATAAAGCAGAGAGGGCAGCCTCCTGAATTTCATGTTCAATTACCAAAAAGAGCTGTCAAATGATTTGTCACCACTGCCCTGTTCAGTAGCTGTCAGTGGAACCATGTGACTATTTTCAAGATATTCCTCTTCTAGAATTTTTTTCTGTTTTTTTGTTTGTTTGTTTGTTTTTTGATGGTTGTTGCTGTTTAAAATTAAACCTTAAATTGTTAGGAGCGAGGAAAATGACCCTGTGTCATCTCTGGTGCCCTGCATCTCCAAGAGGCATTTTGGAGATTTGCTTCCCCTTAAAACCTGTTATTTCTGAGCGTGCCAGTCATGTGGAGGGGCTGAGAGGAAGGGCAGTGAGGTGGAGCAGCCAGTGCACGTGTCCCAGCACCAGCCTCTCCTCACTTTAATGAGCACACCCATGGTTTGGATGCCTCCTCCCCACCAGAGCTGTGGGTTTCCCTTCTGATTCCTCTGCTGTAGCAGTGTGCTTGCTCTGCAGGAGAGAGGCTTCTCAGAATGCCTGCCACATAGGGAAGGAATAACTTTCTAGAACCTTTCTGAGAGCAGTTTTGCCTTGTTTCATCCTGGTCAAAGCCACTTGCCTGTGCAACTGGAAACTGATGCACAGAAGCACAAAGCACAGTGTAGTGTTCAGAGCATCTCTATGGGCACACAGCAGCCAAACACTTCTTGCTTCAGCATCACCTGTCACCTCCCCTCTTCTGGTGGGCTGCAGGGGATATTCCTCTCCCCGTGGGCACACTGAGCTTCGAGTTGTCCACAAGGCAAGGCCAGCAGCAGAGTTCCTGAGTTTCCCAGAGTCCCCAGCTCCTGTTGGGGTTGGTTTTTGGTGGTGTGATGTCATCACCCTGCGAGGGCTGCACTGCTGCGTCCTCAGCACGAGACCTGCATGGCAAATGCAGAAAACAAGCAGATCTGATTCTTCCTCTCCTCCCTCCCCCCTTTTCTTTGAAAGGAGCTTTCAAGCTGACTTTATACAACAGGAATTAGCTTACTAGAGGAAAAAAAAAGAAAAAAAAAAGAGGGTGAGAGAAGCACAGTTATTTCTTTTCAGTTCTTCTTACCAAGTCCTGAGGAATAACTTCCTCCTGCCTTGCTGGAGGATGTGATGTATGTGATGTGCCAGATGCAAATATTCAGGCATTTTAGAAATGCCTACATCCTCCTTGCTTCAAAGAGATTTTTTTTCTTTTAATGTAACCTTTCTCTGTGCTTTTTTTCTCTGTTTTGGAGACATTTAATTGAGCACTGCACAGTGACTTGTCACTTGTGTGTTGGTTTCTACCAGACAACTGTCCCATATGCTTCAGCTGTTTGTATAAATACCATGGTTTTACTAACAGCAGCCTTCCACCACCATTACTGTTGAGCCCTGGCCAGGGTCAGAGCAGCCAAAACCCAGTTCAGGACTGATAGAACCAGGCTGGTTTTGTTCAAAACTGTGAAATTTAATGTAAGAGGTTATCCAAGTTCATTCTTTTTGATGGGAGCCCTTTGGTGGCTGAGCAGCAACTGCCACACAGCTTCTTGGCTCTGCAGAGGGATGCAGGCCATAAAAGTATGGACAGGTTTATTCTTTTTTTAAGATTTAGATATTCCCTCCCTCAAGATGACTTTGCAAACTAATCTGCAGAGAGGCTTTTTTAGGTATTTGAAGTTTAGTTGTGAGAGGACAGGCTGGTGGTCTCTGAAGCTTTGCAGATGTAGTAAGAGCTTCTGGGCAGTGAGCAACACTGAAGCTGATATTCTTTGCCACGTTATGTTCAGGAACCTCAATTACTTCTTGGTTGCTCTTTAGCTTGAGTCCAAAAAGTAAATGCTGTTTTCTGGCATGGTGTGTTCTCAGCAGCTCCCAGTCCAGCTGGGCTGCAGGGGTGATCTGCATGCATGATGAGGGAGCAGTTCTTGCCTTTTGCTGGTCAGTTGTTAGGGGTGTATCTGCCCAAGGTGTCGGGAGGTTGTCCTACTTTCCCAGCTCAAAAATCCAAGATCCTTAGAATTTGTAAACTGGACACCTGACTTTCCCTTTGTTTCTTAGCCAGCAGGAGCAGTCAGCAAATAGATCTTCTTTTAATGAAGGAAACGTTGCTTGAAACTTTACTGGTTTGGTTTGTTGGGTTGGTTTGGATTTTTTTTTTTCCCCTCTTATTTGTCTGTTCCTACTGACAAAACAAAAGGCACAATCCATTATTGCAAACTGCTGAAAAAGAGCCTTCAAATTGCCAGGTATGAAATTATACAGCTTGTTCAGTTACCAGTAGGAATCGGCCTGTGAGATGTTTCAGAACCTACAAAGGAGAAAGTTCTTTGTATGTGTGAATTTAGTATTCACAAAAGGTGTCAGATTGACAGCTTTGGAGATTGTGGAGATTGGAATTTTATTTATCCCTAGAGTAGGTGCAGTGCAGACTGCAATGGTGCAAAAATTTCCTGTATGGTTCTGCTGTTACACTCCACTAGTGCCCTTCACAGCAGCCTCTGGGGATGAGGAGCTCCTTCATTCTCTGGGCCCCTGGCTGCCAAAGGGCTGTGAGAGTGGCTTTTCTGTGTGTGATGGGGGTGCTTGTCTCCTGAAATCCAAATGGATGTGAAAGGAATTTGGTAATATCTACCTCTGAGCAGCCCCTGGAGCAGAGGCAGCCCCTCAGCACCCACCTTCTGAGAGACTGGTGGTCTCCAGCCAGAAGATGCTATTGGTCTTGGTTTGTTACTTGCTGGCTTTGGGCTCCTCTGCAGAGGTTTCACACTGTCATGTGATAAATGTAAATTATATCGAGATAGAAGGTAATAAAATCAGGTAAATAATTAACTGCTCTTATTTTAATAGCACTGAAACTTGGAAAAGAAGCACAACCCCTGTTTAATTAATGGTGGCAGAAGAAACAGGGCATCACCTCTCTGTTCTTGCTCTGAATCTCTGTGCTCTAGGACAGGGCATCTTGGGGCTTCAGTCTGTGTGGACAACACGTTTACATACCACAGGCTGAGAGTATTTCAGCTTCAGAGTGAATGGTCTTTATTTCAGAGAGATTCTTCTACTTTCCACCAGCAATTAAATACCCTCAACCCCAGAGCATCACTTCTGTCCCAAAAGGAAAAGCTCTTTCTCAAAGCTGGTACAATTCACTGAGACATTTCAAATGGTTTCTCAGTATCTGTGGCATGAAAACACCTAAACATGCAAGGCTGTTGTTAATTACCTGGATTTCAGGTACCAACTGATTGTCTTATGTACTCTTATGTCTTAAATTCCGTCAGTTTTCTTAAAATTGAAGTGAAAAATGCTACAGACTTTTCTACCTCGGAATGAGGGCTGGTTCACTGCTGTGTATGGAGTCTTAGGTACTGTGAGGAAGAGGATCATCAAGGGAACCTGAACAGTTATGGTGACAGTATTGAAATGCTAATGCAGCCAACTTCTCTTGTTTTGTCTAAAAATGTTCCCTAAACTCTCCGGGGAAATAGGAGGGTCTCTGGGAGGTGTCATGTAAGAAAAGCAGTGTTTTGTGTGAGTTGTCTGTTTGCTAAAATGAAAATGGAGCAAGAATGCCAAGCCCTGTTTCTGAGAAAACCAAAACACAAACAACAAACCAACACTGAAACAACACTGCAGGTGATTTATTGGCCAAAATGTCTCATGTCCCTCTGCTCTCCTGGCACTGGTCCTGTGGCTGCCCTTGTTCCCCATAACCTGACAGAACCAGACCCCTGTGTTGCATGTTTGCAGTCTCAAGGATGCCCTTCAGCCCATAGGGCTTCTTAGTAGACTCCAGGCAGTAGCTTTTATCCTCTCCAGTTACCATCCTCATCAGATGGCAAGATTCTGTGCTTCTGAGCAGCCTGGTTTAGCTTTGACCATATATCACTGATTGCCTGTGGATCAGAGACTCCTCAGCAGCCACTGCTGCCATCCAGCAAGGTGCTGTGTTGCCTGAGACAAAGGCTGCTGTGCTCAATCCCTTCCAGCACTGAATGCTGAAGGGAGAATTATAAGATTATTTTAATTGGGTTTTTTGTCTTTACAATGCTATTCCTTTACTCCATCTCTCAAAGATCAGGTCAGTCTTGGAAAAGTCACCTGTTGGCAGCTCCTTGCCTCATCTCATGCAGAAGCTGAGGCCAGAGTCCTTGAAACAGGCTGGACAACCTTGTTTTCAGAAAGCCCAAGCAAGAGAGCAGGTTCCACCATACCTCAATTAACCTTTTCTTTAAAGGCACAGAAAATAGTTTTGTCCGTGGACTGAAGCAATCAAATGATCGTTCACCTCGGCTGGAGGGTAGGAGGGGAGATGGTTGCTGATGATTTCTTTTTTCATTCATTTGCTTTTGTGAATGATTGCTGAGAACTGCTGGATTAAGCAGCTTTGTGTGTGAGCTCACAAAGAACCTGGGAAATAGAAAGGTGTTTGGATCCCTACCATTGGAATAGATCAGTTTCTGATTACAGTTTTCTGTCAGATTTAGGATGGATGTGTTCCTACTTGAGCTGAAATTGCCTTTTCAGCCTTAAAATACTTTCTTACTAGGTACATTCAAGAGACTTAAGCACTTTCCTTCTCTCTTCAGGCCCCAAAAAGTGCTGTGTTTCTTGCTGGGGAGCTGAAGAGTTGGTGCAGAGGGGAAAATTTTTGTTTGAATGCTCCCAGTAAGAGTCAGCCTAAGTAGGCTGGACCTTGGGCATTAAAACCTGCTTTGTGGGCCTTGTTTCTGGATTGTTTTTCCAAGTATTTGCTTGAGGTGCAGATGCTGACCTACCTCTTTCATCCTTTGTATTCAGGGCAATTAGTAATACTGCCAAAACCAGAAAAGGGACAGATAATTTCTTTTTTCAAGCAGGTTTTTGGAGAAAAGGTGTAATCATTTACCTTCTGTGTGCACAGTGATGTATCGACTTAACCTGTCTTTCTAGTGGAGAGGCAGGCAGGCAGCAGGATGAGTAAATCCTTCACTTGATGGACTTTTTGGTAAACCTTCTGTAAAGAGCTATCTGCTGAATTTATTGGGTATGTTCCTCTGCAGTGGATTCCACTCTTCACTTCTGTAGTGCTTGCAGTGTTCAGAGAAAACACAGCACTGGAGCATTCCATGCATCTCCTAGTGAGATCTATATATTAAATCATAATCTAGGCAGGTAAAGCATAAAGATTAATTTGCTTTATATAAGTTCCATCAAGATGGAGACTGTATTTGCAAAAAACCAGTTCCTGGACAAGGGGGTTATTCCTTGGTGGGGACCCACTCTGGCAGCACTGTGAGTTTCTGAGGCATTCTGCAGCTCCTGGTGCTGAGCAGGCAGTTCTCAGAGAGCAGCTGAAGATGCTCCAGCCCTGGGCTACAGGAGATCAGAAGGACTTCTCCTTGCAAGAGAATCTTCTCTTGTTTCCAGTTCCTAGACTGTTGGGAATCTCTGTCCTGTGTTCCGTGAATCATTCCTGGAGAGCACCCAGGCAGTGTGGAGGAGGAGGATGCCTGGTGTGAATGCAGGAGGTATAAAAGTCAGATGAGAGAGGAGAGATAGGAATATGTGGGGACAGAAGTCGAGGGAAACTGGGGCTGCAGAGGGAGCAGAGAGGAGGGAGCTGCAGCTGCTGGGGAAATGGAGCTGGAGGGTTGTGGGAGAGGTGACTGGTGAGCACAGGAGATGGGGAGGGAGGCAGCAGGAGAGGATGGGTTGGCAAGGGAGATGGCAGTCTGAATTCTGACACTTTCTAATTTTGGAGTGCTTGCCTTTGTAACCTTAATAATTTTGTTCTAATACACCAGATAAAAAAATCCCATTCTGTGTTCTGAGGAATGTGGTTGCCATGGTGATGGGTACATGAGTGCAGAAGAGATGAGATGTCAGCAAAGGGAACAGCTGTAAAGTAGCACACAGACCTGGGACAGCCTCAGTTTGGGAAGCAAGGCCCCTGTGAACTTCTCCTGCTTCAGTCTCCTGTCTCCCTGCTGGGACTCCTGCTCCTCTGTGAAACTGGAGGCAGAGCTTCTACAGTAAATCTTTGGGGTTGATGGAATTTCAGCAGACGTGCCCAAATTCTCTGTGTAAACAGAGCACGTACCTCCTCTCGTGCCAGGATGGGGAAATCTCTGCTCCCAGGCAGCTGCTGGCAGGGCAGGACCAGTGCAGTTGTGCTGAGCAGCTGGAGGCTGATGTGCAGGATGGGAGGGAGCTGCTGGGCACCCTCCTTCCCCCCGGGGCTGGCTGAGCTATGGGTGGGTGACTTCTTCCTGGGGTCATGCAACCAGTTTCCCCCTCCTCACTGTTGGTGCCCTGTCTAGGTGGATCTGGGGGGTGCAGCTGGTGCTTATTTCTTCATTCTTTGCCAGAAGTCTGTGATTTCTTCAGGACAGCTTAGTGGTGGCTTTTTCTTGCTCAGCCATGGTAGCTGGGAATGTGATGGGAGCAGGAATGGCCGGGGGGGTGTGGGGCAGAGGTGTGGGGCAGCTGTTGGCACAGGAGTGGAAAGAAAAGTAGTTCTTACTACTTATCCCTTCCCTCATCTGCAGCAAGGATGCATTCTGTATGCACACCCACTTCTGATTTAAACACTGCTTGTGTGGAGTTTCCCATGATGGATGGATGGGTTGTGAGAGGGACAACCAACAGGAGGGGGTTGGTAGATTGCTGATGGGGCAAGACAGTGCCCAGGATGGAGGAGCCCTGCAAGGACAATTCATCTGTGTAGGAATGGCTGTTAGGATGGTCTGGGGAGTCAGTTCTCCCTCCTGTGTCATAAAGGGAGGCAAAACTGGCTTGTTTTTTTCAGCTAACAGCCTAAGGGGACAGATGTTGTATCTCTACTTGTGCTTATCCCTCAGTATTGGAAAGGGAATAAAACTGGAATCTTTAAGGACAGTATGGGAAAAAGAGTCAGTGTAAACTGACAAATAAATACAAACTGAATCAATCTTAATCAATTCTCAGATTGGTTCCTAATCAAAATAGGAATGGAGTTCTGGAGCAGCCCTGTAATGAGAGAAGTGGCATTGAGAAGTTCTCAGGAGTTGCTTATTGTCTGAGGATTGGATTTTATTATATGGTTGCTTAAAATAGCAGGAACAGGACTCAGTAAGACCTTCAGTTCTATCATCTGCACTGTCCAATTGAGACATACTCTCCTTCTGAACCACTGCTGCCTAAATTGTCTTGTATATTAGTTGAAATGAGTATTTTCCCCATGAAAGCAGATAAAACTCATCAAATTAAAAGGGTATGCTTGTTATCTTAATACATATTGAAAGCTGTGTTTTGTTTTAAGTGGGAGGCATAAAGAGAAGTCATCTAGACTTTGCAGAACCCACTGGAGAAGCATTTCTTCAAGTAGGTAAATCAGGTTAAAAGGTGTGTTTTGATTTGTTGTTGTTTGCTTTGACTCATCCCCTTGCTGTGTGCTGTTTAAAAAGCTGTTCTGCTCAATCATGTGGAGACAGGGAAAATAAATAACCTGAGCCAGAGTAAAACTGGACAAATTGCCAGGACTTTGGTGAATTCCTGCAGAAAAGAAGGTGCTCCCAGGCTCTAGAAAGGTGTGAAGTAATTGCTCAGCAAAGGTGCTCCATTTATGGGGTACAGGTAATCAGGCACAGCAGATTTCACAGCTATAGAAGGTTTTAAAGTCTTTTGATGCTGAAATCTGTTGGAACCTCTTAAATCTGCTTTCAGTGACACAGATCCATAGCAGTTGTCTGCCCTGCTGCCTCCCCTGTTGGTGTGTCCCCTCAGGTTGGGCAGTCCCTCTAAAGAGCAGAATTGCTTTGACTGGTATCTGTTCTGAAAGGGCTTGTCTGGTTTTGCTCAGTGCTGAAGGTGCATCACGTGCATGTGTCTTCACTAGAACCTAGTGCAGTTCACCTTTTTAGTGGCCAAGTGTGTTTTGATGATGCTGGTTTGATCCTAGAAGAACAGCAATATAAAGGTGGTCACTCAGGTTCTAATATATCACCTGTCTGGTCCTACCTGCTGTTCCTGGCAGGGGATGCTTTGGAAGAGGTGCCAGGAGCAATCAGGATTGCCCTCCCTGACCTGCCCCTGGCTGTTCTTGCCCATGGCAGTGGCCAGTGTCCAAAGCAGTGTTTGCATCACTCAGCCTCAGTACCTTGCAGTTGTTGCTGAAGGTTCAGTTTGCTCTTTATAGCTTGGTTGGTTAAATTCCTTCTCTCTGCTCTCAGATTTATGGACTCGAGGCTGAGCACTTGATAGGGACTTTTATGTGGATTTTTAACTCTTAAACCTTTTCTCTCCAAGCTTTGTTGTCTTGGGAGTTTGCAGCTTCCTATTTATGAACCCTTTCTGTACTTTAATTCCATTGCTGGATATGAGTGAAGAAGAATAGCCAGGAGCTTCCTTAATGTATTGTCAGAAACTGTACTTTATTTTCCTAAATGAAAATTGACATTGGCTCTGCATAACTGCAGTTCTTGCCATTGACCTGTCTGACAAAGCTCAGCTCCTGGGTTCTGTTAGTCTGAGTAGATATGAGCTCAATGGTTTTGCTTTCTGACCTTTCATCTCTCTCCTTGTTGCTCATTCATGGTGTTTTTTAAGGTTTTATACTTTCTGGTACTGTCAACTGCCCTAAACAGAATTTGTCATGCTCCCTTCCCTCCCATGCCAGATCTGAAATGCAAATACAGTGCAGGATCTGCAGTGTCTGTGGTTGCTCTGGTTTTGAGGCCTTTTCCCTTGCTCAATCTGTAATTCTATATCCGACCTCTTTTTTTCAGAGTTTTCTATCAGTTCAGATATGATATTTTTGTTTTCCACCTATGTCTAATTAATAGTCACAAAAATTTGCCCACTTCTTTTTGACTAGGCTTTTGAGTTCTGTTGTTTTAATGACTTACAGTCTAGTGCATAAATGTTTGGCTCGTTAGTTCGCAGCGTATTGCAGTCACCAAGTGATTAGCATGTTACTTCCACTAATTATTATTTCAGTTAATTCTTCTGTTTGGTTTGGCTGCAGCCATTGTGAGGAGCTGCTCTGGAGCAGCAGCTGGCAGAAGGGGACAGCAGTGGTGACAAAAGCACAGTCACTCTGGAGCTCCAGCAGCTACTAACTCATCTCCATAGGTCACTAACGTTTCATTTACAAGGTTATTGAAGGAGCAGCTTTTGGATGGATGCTCTTCGTGGCAGCAGCACCACACCTTAAACCTGGGCATCTCTGGGCACATATTTACCTTCTTACCTGACATGGCTTTTGCTCATCCCAGTAGTGGATCAGGGTGTGCAGCAGCCTGAGGCTTCTCCCTGTCACAGCTTGGGGTTTCAGATGATTCCTGCAGAACCTTCCAGTTTTTGCTTGGATTTTTCTGCTTGTATTTGACCTTTTCTACCTTAGGTTCCTACTGGCTTCAGTTTCACCCAGTTCATATTTGCTCAGAGCAGAGTCTGTCCTGTGGACTGGAGGGGCTGGCCATGGCTGGGGTGGACAAGTGTCCTGGTGTCATTCTGCACTCAGTTCAAATGCAATCTCAATTTAAACATTTTCACTTTTTTTTTTGTTAATTTATTGCTCAGAAAGATTTAACTATTTCCTTTGAGGCCTCCTTTCTAAAATAATGTGATGCTGCTACTTTTTAATTACTTGTTCTCAAGGAAGATTATTTATATTGTGAGCATTTGTAGCTTATTTCTCAGTTAGTTATGCTGAATCCAAAATATCTACTTTGTTTACATTTACTAGATATATGTTGTTCTGGGGCAAAATAGTTTCTTTTTTTTTTTCCTTTTTTTTTTCCTTTTTTTTTTTTTTTTTCTTTTTCCATGGGCAGCTGGAGTTTCCCAGTATTTTTTTCTTCTTTTTCCATGGGCAGCTGGAGTTTCCCAGTATTTTTGCCTCTGGACTCAATTGCCTGACCTCTTGCTAACCCCTTCCTGGCCAGGATGCTCCCAGCACAGCATCTCCTGCCCTGGAATTGTCACATGTGCTCTTTACTCCAAGAGATGTGGCCACTGAGAGTTGTCTGTAGGTGATGCAGTGTATTCAAGTGATGTTTTATGTAGAAAAGCAAAAGAGTTGGCAACGACTGAGAACTTAATGAATTGCAAAAGAAGGGGGACAGAAGATTTCATTTTTTCCAGTTGCCTTCCTCATAGCTTTGCTAGCCTAAGGAATTACTAAATTTAGAGCTGACCTTCTTAATAAATGTACCAGAACTCTCACAGGCAAAGACATTCAGGAGATGCTCGTGTTGAATATGTCAGGGTCTGGTTAAGCACTTGGTGAACTTTATGACATTGGTCTTTGGGAAATGAGCACTGGCTGTGCTTCAGCTCTTCTGCAGGTCTGACTTTGGATCCCATGGCTTTTTTGTTTTAAACAGAAGGAAAAACAAATGTGAGATGCTTGTTGGTGTTAACATTGCTTTCAAGTGCATCAGTAATCTCTTTTATGTTATATAAGTGGTGGGGTCAGTGGTAGATTTGGTGTTTCTTGGGTGAGTGATGTTGCAAAAACTACCAGTTTAAAAATCCAATATTTTCAGGAGTACTGGTAGTGTGAGCTGTATTTGTGAGTGTTTATAACTGGCATATGTAACCTGTCAAAATAGATTTAGTTTATTCAGAATATCTCTAACCCAGGAACAGGCTTACCCAATTAGTTCTCTTCTCCACTACTTAGAAAAAGATGAAAGATTACAGAAATACAGGAAACTGATCCCACTTTGTTTGCACTAAAAAGCACAAGAGAACTGTTGCACTCTTGGCATTGCTGCTGGTGTGGATCATCCTAACAAATATTTACACCCAGCCCAGAAACACAGATCCTGGGCTTGTCAGCAGAGGTGTGGGAAACAGCTTTCTGACCCTCTTGCCACTGACATTCCTGGAAAGTAAACATCCAGCAGAGCAGCTCAGTGGGATCAGAAGGTGTGCTGGGGTAAGTAATTTGGGGAGTTGATGATGGACATTTTAGTGTCAGAATCTTGAGGGGGAATCAAAGTAAGCTACAGAGTCTGCAAGTGCATGTATAAGAGAAATGCAAGAAGTTTTCTAATAGAAGTGTCTTCCTCAGGGTGTTCTGTGAAGAAGTACAATACAAGAAAAAAAAAGCACAGGTAGAGAAGCAGAGAAAGAGAAAAAGAAAGGACAAGAAAGGAAGAAAATCTCCAAAGAGGTTTTTCCAGGATAGAACCCTTCTTCAAAAATTCTTTTGAAAGAAAAAGAGGAATCTTTCTGGAATGATACTTTTTTTGTCAGGTGAAGAAAAATTTACCATGTTGGGAAAGAAAAGCCTGTTTGAACACTGGTGTTCACACAGACAAAAAGCTGCTGGAGTTCACCATAACAGCCAGATGCAGATTCATCCTTGCCTTGGGATCTGCTCCTTCTAGAAATTCATGGGTGAGGGCTGGAAAGGGGACAGCATTTGCTGACCATTCTGCTGCAGAGAAGGATCTTGGTGATGTTTTCATGCAGATCCACGTGGGGCTGTGGCCCATGGGAGGTGCTCTTTGCTGGCACAACACAGCTTAGAGAAGTGTCCAGCACAGCTGTCACATCTCACCTGCTTCAGGCTCTGGCAGCAGAAGGGGCTCCTGCCTCAGAGACAGGGTGAACTCTTCCCCTGGGGACTGGCAGAAAGCAGAGGAGCATCTCCCCTACATGAGCTTGAGACTGGAAAGGGAGGTAGCAAAGAGCAGTGTCTGTGGCATTCCACGGGCTGCAGTTACCTTCCACAGTCCAGTTTCCTCACCCCATTCCAGGTACATTTGTTCTGCTTGTAGCTGGCACTACTTTGGGGTGGTTCCTTTTTTAAAGCAGTTTTGTGAGAATGTTTTGTCTGTGCCCTTATGGGAAGGACCCACCACAGCAGGCTGGCTACTACCCAGCTTTGCTGGACAGCCAATAGTGATGGGACATACAGCAGGTAATCACCATCTGCCACTTATCTCTCTGGATAAGGTAGCTCTCTATTCATGGAACTGATCAGGCTAGAATTTTGAAGGCTGATTTATTTGCAGATGACAAAATAAGGATAGTAGCATTGTTCCTGGAGTCACATGCATCAGCACAGCCTGCTGGGATAAATGTTCATTTCTTTGGATGTTGGATCTTCTACATCTTTTCTGATCAAGTGTCCACCATCTGTACCACTGCTAGAGTCAAATCATCACCCTAGGACTCCATGGGCTTGAGGGGTGGGTTTGCACCACACTGCTGTTGCCTGAAGAGAGTCCTTGGGGTTGCAAAATGCCAGTGTTGCCTGAAGGGAGCACAATTCAGAGTAAAATAAGTCATGTTTCTATTTCTGTGCAGACAGAACCTGTGCTGGTCAATGCATTGTTTTCTCTTCCATACACTGGCACCTTCTGCAGTGCACCTTACAGGATTTTATTCGGGGTCTTATAAAAAATGGGGAGTGATTTGTCTGCTACTTCCAAAAAAAATGGTGCTTTCAGGTCAGTCATTCAGTGATACACAGAAATTTGTAACTGTCAGTATTTTAAGCATTCTTACTATCTATAAATTCTTTAAGCATTCTTACCATCTCGTTCTCACTTCAGAAATAACTGAAAGAAAAACAAACAAAAAGTCAATTTGCTCAGTAGTTCCAGTTTACCAAATTTGAGATAGTGGTGGAAATTGTCAGTGTCATCTGGAAGCCATTCAGGAAATTTTTACTAGTCTGTTGAGAGGATAATTTAATCTCAGCTTCATACACTCCCCAGATCTGACCCATATGCAACTAAGAGAAAATCCCCCTTCCCCTTTTTCAGCAGTTGTGTGCTGACTCTCCTTCCCCATCTATTTGATGCTCTTGCATTAGATCCTGCCAGAGGAAATTACACTAAAATTTAGCAACTCTCTACACTACATGAAATGCAGATGCTTAAAAAATATATAATTTACAAGCAAGCCTCTATTGGAATTGGATTTCTGCAAACTTTTGAACCATCTTAAGGAGCTACAAGTGCTTTGGTGCATCTCGTGGTTCGTGTAACCAAGGACCTTCTCTCCATCTCTCTCACTGGCTTGATCTGGATGTGAACTTGAGAAATAAGATGACTGCTAGGTGGAAAATTGAGTGAGTAGGTTCCCTTCTTTGCAGGGAAGGCCAAGTACATTCTCTTCTTAGTACGTTGGTTGAGTAGTTATGACACTGCCAGTCGTCAGCCCTCCTAGTGTAGTGTGGACTGATTCCAATTTCCCTCTGTAGCATAAGGCTGAAATATGCACTTCAAATGTGGCATCTGACCACTGAGAGCTTTGCTCACTGCTCTGCAGGATCCCAGGGGATGTTAGTCACAGGGCTGGGCCTTACTTCAGCCCGAGATGACACGGCAAGGAGGCAGAAAACTCAGAACAGGTCTGACCCCGTCCTCATCTTCAGCTTCCTTGTGTCAGTGATTCAGGGGGTGGGGGGGTGTGGACCTTTAATATCGCCTTAATTACAGGGAATGGAACATCTGATTGATTCACAGACTTTGGTGGATGTGTGCATGTGGTTTTACTAACTGCTGGTTGTTCAGATGAAAGTAATTTGATAAAACATCTTGGCCTGTAGTCAGTGTCATTTACACTGGGGATGGTGGCTACTAACTAAATGGAGTTAGCTCAGCCTGCTCCAGGAACTAGAGTCATTTCAGTCTTGTGCTTTGGTCAATCCCTGGTTTAATTTGAATTTTTCTTCATATTCTTACATAACCTGATTGGTTCTGGGTGGAATTGATCTAAGTAGCAGCAGTTGTGTTTGTGCAATGCATCGTTCCTTTGGTAGGAGTGACAACTGGGAAAAAAATGTGCTATTTATTTTCTCTAATTTGAGCAGCCTCCAGGTTGGCTTGTAGGTAGTTTGTGCCTCTTAGTAGCAGAGAGACAGGCACAGTCAGAGGCTGCTGGGTCCTGTTTGCAGTAAGAGACAACCAGGGTCCAGCCACCTCATCTGAGCTGCCTAAGGTGGTGCCATCCTCTGGGAACAATTGTCTTTAACAGAATAGCTGCACTGATCCAAAAAGCCTGTCATAAAGGGACTGCATTGATGGAAGAATGTAAAATGCATAAGTACAACTTGACCATAATTTAGCAAATGAGCTGCCTGCTGGTATGTAATTTAATTTTCAGTGCAGTTTACTTGCAGGTCGTTCAGGCTTTTTTTTTTTAATCTGAAAAGTCATCTGTATTTTTTAATACCTTTAGAGTAATGCAATAACCCAATAACCACATTCCATGCCCCTTCTCCATGACTTCTTCCTTTTCTCCAGAGTGCTCAGGTGTCAGGAGTGTGGCAGCTGCCAGCACCGTGGGGCTTGGCAGGCAGCACGTGTAGCCTGGGTGGAAAGGAGACTGAGGGAATTGAATGCTGTAGCATCCATAAAAATGGCAGCACTTGATTAAGGGAGGCCGTGTAAAGCTTTTTTTTATGGCTGGAATTTACATTAATGCATTTGATTGTTCCATCTGAGCAGATCAGCTGATAAGCAGAGTGCCCTGCACACGCTGTGACTGTTCTCTTAAATAGGTTTTAATACTTCATGTTTTTATTCTCATGCATTTCGAAGCAGCAATTATTTCCAAGAATAAAGATAATGAAATTAGGCTCTGCTCTGGGGATGAAAGGGGGGGAGAAGCTGTAGCTGGAGGTGCAGCACAGCAGCTGAGGAGTGCTGCTCTGGTCTAGCCCATCCCATGCCACCTCTGCTGTCAGGGAGCCTGGCACGAGTGTCAGCAGTGCTCACAAGTGTTACCCCTTGATGCCACTTCAGGGGCACGCTCAGCACTGATGCCAAGAAGGAACCTGGTGGTTTTTGGAGGGGGCTGTAATCCATCTGGGCTGTGCACAGGGGTTTCCTCCTGGCCCTGGCTCCACACGGGGACATGTGACTTTGGGCCACATTAGCAGGTTTATCCAAGCCTAGCCCCTCTGACTAACAGATGTAGGGAAAAGGGCATTCTGGGAGTGCAGCAGTTGCTTTTCAACAACAATGTCCTTTTTGTAAGAATCTGATGCTTCTTAAAAAGATGGAACATGACATCATCACTGTCGATCCAAGAAACATTCCTTCAATAATACTGAGTGTGCTCTGGTTATCAGCTCCCTTCCCCCAGCTCCTTTCTCTGGCTTTTCTGACTGATGCTTTTTGTCCATTGTTTCTTTGGGGGCTGTAAA
The DNA here is from genome assembly GCA_024611195.1 of Ceyx melanurus. Lineage (NCBI taxonomy): Eukaryota > Metazoa > Chordata > Aves > Coraciiformes > Alcedinidae > Ceyx > Ceyx melanurus. Next base: position 42,364 of record JANHGL010007838.1, on the reverse strand, counting down.
TGTGAAACAGTTGTCTTTCAGTCTTATGTGCTTGTTAGAGCTGGAATCAAGTGGAATATTGTTGGCTTCTTTGCGAGAAAAAAAGAAGAATAACCACCAAAAAAACCACCCCAAACACCCAACTTTTTTCTTCCAGTCTTCATAAATATACTTCAGGTAGGGGCTGGATGGAAGGTAATGATTCCCTTCCCACGCTGTATTAGTTGCTCGTTATGCAAGGGAAGGTGGAGCCGGTGCAGTCCCAGCCCCTGGCTCAGCCCTGCTGGCAGCCTGTGCTGCTGCAGGGGCTCCTGCAATGCTCCTGCATCCACGGGGGGTGTGTGCTCACGGGTGCAGCCCAGCAGGGCTGTGCACAGCTGCATGTGTTCTCTCTGTGTGTGTCTATATATGTATTTTTATCCCTGGTCCACGCTGGGATGTGAATGTTGGTTTTTCCTTAGCCCCCGAGACTGGTCTAGTGGAGAAACGTGGTTTGGGTTGTGCTATAAATCTTTCTGAATGCTGACTGCTTGGAGGAAAGCTATGAAAACGTTGGATTTCTCTTCCCTTCCTTGCATTCTCTCTCCCATGCTTGTCTTCATCAGAAAAACTGGAGGCTCCTGCACTTTCCAGCTAGGTATGTCTTGCCTGGCCCTCCCTCCCCATCCTGCTCCCCTTGCAGGGATGCTGGCAGTTGTTTGAAATCATAAGGAGCAAACAGTCTTTGGCACTTCACGTGCTGCAGCTGTCTAGAGAAGAGTGCCACTGAGCATAAACATGCAGGAGTGTGTCTTTTTCCATTCCTGGAGGAATTGTTCCACAGGGAGGGGAAAACAAATGATTCATTGATTGTCTGGGGGTTTGGAGAAAGGTGGAGTTTATTACTGTCCAGAAAAGGAAGATGAACAGACAGGGATGGGGCCTTCTGAGACATTGCTTAAACTTGGGTTTATTGCCTGTTTGTTTGTTTGTTTTCCCATTGTGAAGATGTAAAACTTCTTTGAAACAACAAATTTAGGGTATGAAATAAGATGAACAAAAACACAAGTCCTGACCAGACAGGAATTTTAGGAAGAAGTGACTGTGATTTGCTGATCACCAGTGACACAGAATTGTTTTTACTGGTGACAACATCCAGGGAACTCAGAGGAAATCCCAATACCCAGGCCCTTCCTTTAGGAAGAAAAAAAACCCAAAGCATTTTATTTGTAATGGTTGTTTGGCTTCACCTGTTGTAAAGACACAGTGAGGTTTTAGCACAACTTGAAATTATACTTCTATTCTGGATGGATTCCAAGACACACTTTGAGTAGGTGAAAGCAGAAGCATGGTGCAAACAGAAAGGATTTTGTACATTCCCAGTGGTGTCTGAAGTTGCAGGTCTCTCTGCAGAAAGTCTTTGCCAGTGGGCTACTGGTGGAGACTGGTTCACCTGCTGCCACAGTTAAAATGTGTTTGCATTTGCTGAAGCAGAATAAGAAGACACACAACTGGGTGTCTCCTGCTCTAGATGCTGCTCCTCTAAAGCAACGGGTTGCAAATAAGACTCTGAAAAGCAGGCACTTGAAAGATAGAGATCATGAGTTTACATAAGAGGAAAACAAGCAAAAAAGGAAGGAGGAGCTTGAGAGAGATCTCCACGTGCAGGGTGAGATGAGTAAAAGTGGATCACTGGCTGCTGCTTCAATGCAGTGCAAGGGCAGAAGAAAAAATGTACTGAGAAGAATTAAGTGTAAATCCAGATCAGTAAATGGCAGTGGTGGTTCACATGTGTCATAGTTGAACCATCTGCCCTGTCTTGCAGACCAGGGTGTGTACAGTTGTGTTGTCCCATCCCCAAAGCCCAAACACCACTTTTTGCACCCACTGTTAAGTGGATGTAACTCTTCAGAGAGAGGGTGTCGGGGTGATACTCATTGACTAGTGATGGACTGTAGGTCAGATAGGTTCTGCTGGTGACTGAGCAGGTGCTGGAAGAAGGAATGTGGCTCATTTTGTGTTCCAGTTTGGGTTGGTGTTCTGTAGAAATGCTTGAGTGGCACTGTGGTGGCACCTCTGCTGTGTTGCTTCACTCTTCAGCTGCTCTGCTGTAGCTCTGTTCCTGGCTCTCTGAGGATAATCAATGAAGGGTTGCAATCTTTTTTTTCTTGCAGTAATCCATGCTGAAGAGGCTCCATTCATACAGATGAACCAAGGGTTGAGGCAGCACTTTAAACCCAGATAGTCGGTCGGCTCTCTGCCCAGCAGGATGCCATCAACCAGCCGAGCGGGCAGCCTGAAGGACCCCGAAATTGCAGAGCTCTTCTTCAAAGAAGATCCAGAAAAGCTCTTCACAGATCTCCGAGAGATTGGCCATGGAAGCTTTGGAGCAGTTTATTTTGTAAGTAGCTCCACGTGTTGTGAATTGGAGCTGGGTCTCTACGTCGTGGACGTAGACTTTTTGGAATGTAATGTGAAGAACCTGCTGTGAACCCTGGTGTTTGGGGCAGAGATGTTTTCTTGGGTGTCTGTGCAGTCTCAACCTGTTCCCAGGTTCCCAGTATCTGTAAAGTGTTTGCAAACTGGAAAGAAAAACTGGAAATGTGACCCTTGCCTGGTGCTTTCAGGTTACATTGCAAGCAGGGGTTTATCTGCAGATTAAACCGTGGGCTTCTGCTCCATGGGTTCTGACTGACATTGCAGTTCTCCTGCTCTGATTGTCTGCTGATCATCTCTTGCCCCTTGAGAGAAATTGAGTTCTTGCTCCCTTCGTGCATACCCCCGGGCTGGCTTAAAGCCACTCTTTGTGTTTGACACCTGAACGTTGGTGCTTTTGTTGTCACTTGTCCTGTCACATCCCTCCCTACAGCAGGCAAGACTCCCAGTATTCATCTGCATCAAACTTCTTTGACATGAACGTCTGGACAGCAGAATTTTTCCCAGACTGCTTGTAGAGCTCAACTGGAGGTGGGATGTCTCCCAGTAACCTCATTTGCAGGTTGCTGTATGGTAACCAAAGTGCTTACTGGGAGACCTTCATTAAAAAACCATTTTCCTCAGAAAACCTTTTCACATTTATAATTATAGGAGGTGTGGCCAAACCTGCCAGTTTTCCTTCAGAAAGCCATTTGTGTCAGTATTTTATGAGATGCCTATTCATTGTTAATAATTGCAGCAGACCATGTTGGGAACCTTCCAGCACAAATTTAATGCAGCACAGATGAACTAATTAGGAAAAGCTTCTTAATTTTGTTCCCTGCTTAAAACTATGAGCTGCCACTGTCTGGGAACAGATCTGGGGGAGGAAGTAGTTTCCTAACGAAACAGGACTCACCTGCCGTGGTCACATCATCTCCCTTTGCTCAAGGAGTGGATAGAAAAGGAGAGAATTGACAAATCTGTCTTCCTGCTATGTGAAAATATTATTGAGGAAATATTCTTGTGGAAATACTATTGAGGTTTGTCAGGAACAGTGTATCTTACAGAGGTGTACATGGAAAACCAGAGTACAGTTTCAGTGAAGAAGATCTGCTCTTGCTATTTCTGTTACAAAGTTTTTACCTATAATTCTGTGTTGTATTATTATTGCATCTTTTTGCTACCAGTGGGTCTAAAACACTCAGTCTGAAACTGTTCCATGGAATGTACTTGATACCTCAAACAGAAGCCTGAAAGGGAGAAATTGAGTGTGAATGAAACAAGCATAAAGAACTCAAGTAGGGGAGTGTTATGAGTTGGGTCCTTTGTTCCTCTGTAAACCTGGGGGAAAAAAAATAACCCTTCTCTTTCTTGAACAAGATTTTGATTCTGCTAATGCAAGGAATGAACCTTTAATCAGTGGAATATTGGCTTATAGTTCATAGCTGCTTAAAAGCATGTTGCCAGTGTGAAATACTCCACCTTAGCTTGTGTCACTGCTGAAGTTCCTCTGCTCCCCAGATGTTGATTCTTCATCTGGAGTTTTCAGAGGCAAGCAGGATACAGGTGCATAAATGTCTACCATAAAACCAGCCTTGTTCATTTGGATTATTTAAGGTTGTTGGCCTGGTAACAACTTCATGGTTTTTGTCTAGAATCTGTCTTTCTTTGCAACTATTAAAGATCACAAGGAAACTAGAAAAACAAAAGCAACTCCTGATTCTCATACTCACAGGGTGTCAGCTGCAATGGGTCTCTCTCTGAACCCCCCCTCACCAGGCTGCTTTCATTCCATACAACCTGGGCCAAAATGTTGGTGATAAATAGATGTGGAAGCAATGAACAAGTAGAAAAATCCCTGTAATCCTGAAATCTCCCCCTGCCTTTGTTTAAATGCAGTTTTGTCTTCATTGTTAGTTGTGCCTTCCTGCCTTTCCCTGTAGCCCTGAAGACAAGAAGGGGTGATTTGTTTGTCCTGATAACTGAAAAAATAGTGTTCACTCCTGTCTCTTTCTTTGTTTCCATTGCATCCTGCAGTGACAAAAAGTTTTCTGTTTTGTTGGTTTTGTTTTTCTTTCATAATTGATACACATTTTGCTGGTTCACCTCATAGTTTTAGTTTCTTAGAAACTGCAAGTCTGGCACCTCTGAATCATTTTGGTAATATCCTTACCCTGCTCCCTGCTCTGCAGTGTAATAATAGCTTTTGCTTGACACAGGAAACCTACTACACTGGAACACTGCAGATGGAGCAGAATAACCCACTCTCTTTTGTTAGAGCTGGGTTCCTTCTGCTCTACTCTAGTATTTTGCTTGCCTGTTTTATTGCAGTTCTTCACTGATTTGAATGGTTTGGAAATTGTCTGTAATTGACAAAGATCTGAGAGTCAGAATTTTATTTTTCCTTGTTTTATTCTTTCTTTTTTGTGTCTCAAAAAATCCCCCAAAGTAGTTGTCCCCTCAGCCTTAGAGGTAATATTAGTGAGACAAAAGGAAGGATCCTCTTAGAAAGAAAGCTAAAAATAGTATTGGTTCAAGCCTATCATAACTGGTTGAAATAAAGACTGAGAGGGAATTTTGGGAATCTCTTTAACAAACAGCAGAATTAAGACTTGACTGAAACCTCTTTTTAAAAAGGCAGAATCCAGCTACTTTTTTAATCCATGTTCTGATAGGCTGTCCTTGGTAGTACAAATACATGAAAAGTCAGCATTTTCATCAGTGAATGCTGTTGTGCACATTGTTCTGATTGCCAGCATCTGGCTTCATATCCAAGTTGATTGTTCTTATCAGAGACACTCAGGGGTCTTTTCTTCCACCACCCTCCTGTGCCACTGAAATCCTGAACAGAGGACAGCTGGAGTCTTGTCTGGAGCCATCCTTCCAGGAGGTGAAGCAGGCTCTGCTCCTGCCAGGCTGAGTGTGCTAAATGAAACAAAACTTCTGTTCTAGTCTTATCTTGGATTGTTGCTGACTGAAGTCAGGAAATCTGCCCTGGAAGTGTGAAAAAAAAAACAACAAAACAACAAACCAACATGTACATTCATTGTGCTGGGCTGAGAAAGTGCAAATCTGAATGGGAATCTGGAGCTGGGTGGCTGAGACCACAGCCAGCTCTCCTCTGCCATCCTTTGAGCCTCAGTGCTGGATCTGTGGGAGCACTGGGAGAAAGCTGCCAGTGCCTGGAGCAGGTACTTCTGTGCATCCTGCACATCCTATGCTAGGACTGACCAAAGGGGCTGAGCCTTGCTGCTGGTGTGGCTGGAATGGACCTGGGCAGGGGCAGAAGCTGATTCAGGGAAAATCTCCCTCTCTGGAATCAGAGCTGCTTTTATAAGCTGTGATTCTTAGTTCAGCAGTGATGGTTTCAACTCCCACAGAGACCTGCTGGGTGCAGAGCAGGGAGGAATGTCATAGATGTTCTCCAAACAGGAGGCTGATCTCTCCTTTCTGATGGATGCAGCAGTCACACCCTTGGAAGACAGTTTAACTCTGCAAAATTAACTACTGGATAAAGATGGTTTTATAAGTAAGTTTGGTTTCTGTCTTGTGGGAGATGATCTGAAGTTGCTGATAAATCCTGTTTTCTCCTTCCAGGCACGGGATGTGCGCACCAACGAAGTGGTGGCCATCAAGAAAATGTCCTATAGTGGGAAGCAGTCCAATGAGGTATGTGGAACATGTTGCATGGTAAACTTTGACCATTGTCAATGGGATGGTTTTAATGAGCTGGGGTTACAGCAGGAGAAATCTGCCCTGTAACTGTGCAGGTGAATGAGGGGACTGTGGAAACAAAACGAGTTCACTGTGCACAGTGTATTTCTGCCTAACCTGATGGGTGGGATTCAGATTTCAGATACAAAGGGCTCTTTTATGGAAGCACATAAATGTGTGAAAATCAAACAATAAACCAAAAAATAGTGTGTTTTCCTTTTATTATGTCCTGTTGCCCTTAAACATTGCATTTTAAACACCTTTCAAAACAACCACATTGGTGACTGGACAAAGGAATAGCAGCAGCTGATGCAGCAGTGGAGGATTCAGAGGGAATCTTGCTTGTACATTCTGCCTGTACAGTCTCCTTCCCTGGAATGGCTGTGCCAAGGAAAAGCTAAAACAAAAGCAAAACAGCAGTGAGTGAATGAGTGTGAAAATCTAACCAGCAGCATCATTATGGCAGCACTGCCAGAGCAGGGGATTAAGGCAGGCTTTGCAGAGAGGTCTGTAAAAGTAGGCCTCTGAGATTTAAACCTTAAGTGTTTTCATGGCCACCCCAGATGTGTTTTTTTCCCTAGGACTCTTAGCAGAGATAATTGATTTTTCTACTTGAAATGTTTAAGTGCTAATACAGATTCTTGAAAAGCCCAACATGACATGAGCAGCTGATTTGGTTTTCTTTCTGGTAAACGACATCTATCAAATCGTGGCAGGGTTTCTCAACAGAAGTATTTATTGTGAGCATGTTGTTCAAGGCAGTTCTGGTTCCCTCCCTCCATTCTCTATATTCCAGTCTCAGAAGCAGCCTTACTCTGATGAGTTTGCCTAACAACTCGTTGCTTTCTGTGCCTGTCTTTTGTGTATTGATCCTCAGTGCTACAAGGAGCTGAACTGTTCCTTCCTTTCTGTGTGGATCTGTGTAGGAGGTAGAGGTGGCAGTGTCTCTCCAACAGTCCTAAATTCTAGCTGCAGAGTTAATTTTGCTATGTGCATTTCTATTTTATCACTGTGGTGACTTGTTTAACTGTGTACTGATGAAAGAATAATTTGTACTTACTACTTGTCCTACTGTTTTAATTACTGTGAGCTATAAATACTCTATTCACATGAATGAAACAAACTGTGCATGCTTCAGAAATAGCTTTTATTTGTCTTCAGTGCATATGTTTCTTTATTTTGAAGAAAGTAATACGAGCAAGATTAAAACACTTTCTGTTTTACTTCTGTATTTATTTGTGTTGTTCAGAAGTTTGTGAGAGTTATGATGCAGCCTATGTAAAGAAAATTGATTAAGGGCATTCTGGTATTGTTTATATTTACTTTGGTTTCATAATAAGATTTTATCATTGGTATGAAAGATTATTCTCTAAAATAAGGACTTTAGCTTAAACTAAAATAAGCTTAAAGCCCTTGAGGGATGTAATACTATGTTCTTAATGTGAATTCAGAGAGTTTTTTACACAGGAAATCATGAATACTTCTCAATTTAAGTATCACTTCTCCCTTGCTAGTATAGGAGTTTAGTGTGGCACTCTCTTTATTTGGTTTTTACTACTTAGTGCCTTAGAGCTTTGGAGGCTAAAGGTAAAAGTTGTTCTTGTACTGGAACAAGGGCAGCAGAGAGTTTGTTAATAAAGCTGCACTAATGTCATTTGTGTAAAATTTCTGGTGTTGAGAAATACTCAGTCAATCAGCTGCCTCAGTTCTGGCTGCCACAGCCCCTGGTTTCGTGTGTTTCTCTAACCCTGGCATTTTTATTGAGAAGGATTTGGGGTATGCACATGTTTCCCAAAGCTTTGGGATATCTGGGACTTCTGTCCATCAGTGAATCCTGGCCACGCACCTGAGGAAGTGTGTGCTGAGGGATTTACAGGACCTGGAAAACAGCTTTGGAACCTTTTGATGTTGGCTGAGGTTTCTCTACCTCTGATAAACTTCAGCACTGATAGGCTTTCTCAAAAACATGTTCAGTGTCAACACTCCTGTGTTGCTGTCTGCATACTCCAGTGGTTTCAGCTACTGTATTTGGTTTTGAAAATCTTTTCCAGTCATTGTAATTTTGCTGTTGCACTTAGAAGCTTTTACCTTTCTTGCTGGAGGAGGTGTGCAGAACATGGGGGGATTTGGTGCTTTCCCCCAAAGGGAGCAATGGCAGTCCAAGTACAGACTGGAATACATTTTGGCCTCTTCTGTACCTTACACTGATGCAGCTCCTCTTACTATGAGCATGGATTTCATTTTATCTGTTGCTAAATGGACTCTCATCCAGTGTAATAGAGTTGCTGGTAGGGACAGGTCTTCACAGCTACAGGAGTTGAGAGAGAACTGATGCTGCTGTGAGGGACACCTCTCATCCCCATCTCTTTCAGGTTGGGGTGTATGATTGGTTTGACAACTGAACTGGTATCCCTTAGAAAAGGGTCACTCCTCTTTTGAGGGCTTGCTGAGGTATGAAGTGTTTGCCAGTCTATCCTGTGCACACAGAAAGCATTACACTGATGAGAGATCCTGCATACAGCCTAATCCTAACTGCAAGTAGGGTTAATGATTGGACACGATGATCCCAAGGGTCTTTTCCAACCTGAATGATTCTGTGATTCTGTAATCCATCAACAACTTACCCTGTAGATTTGCTGAGAAGTTAAGCAGTGGAACATTGTGGTGTTGATTTTGTTTGTTTGTTTGTTTGGAACCTTACAATGGTTTCACCTCTGAAAGTAATTAAATGACATACTAACTTAACTGGGAAAAAAAAAAAAGTATCAGTTTATAATGAAGTCTTTCTATTCCTTTTATTTTCTACAGAAATGGCAGGATATTATTAAGGAAGTCAAGTTCCTCCAAAGAATCAAACACCCCAACAGTATAGAATACAAAGGCTGCTATTTACGGGAGCATACAGCATGGGTAAGCAGCTGCTGCACTCCCAGCTCCTCTGGCTGGGTCCAGGGCACTTGGAAACATCTCCAGCTGGCTTTCAAGAGCCACCTGAACACTTGGATTGCACAGGCTCAGATGGGAGTAGTCAAGGACCTTACAGATGCAGAGCAAAACTGAACACAGTTTTTGCACACAAGATGTAGGGAGTTTTTCCCTTTTGCCTGCAGAGTGAGGTGACTGTGGTGGTGTTCCAGTGTATTTAGCTTGATGGAGTGAATATTTGAAATAAATCTTAAGCAACAAATGTATCTCTCACTTCACTGGCTGCACAGAAAGGTGAGAATTTCACTTGTGCTGCCTGGGAGGCAAGTATGGCAACTTCCCGAGGTACTTGCAGGTCATTTCACAGTGCATTTGGTAAGCCACTGAGTACTAATAGTTTAGTACATTGCAACTTGGCTGAAAATGTTCTAGAAGTGTTCAGTTGAAATAATTTTGTTGAGCTGCTAGTTTGAATTGTAGGCACTCTTCATGCAGTGGCTTCAGTAAATCTGTAGGACAAAGTTTTAGTTTATTTTTCTGAAGTCTCACTGGGACAAAATCTTAAGTAAATCCCTAAATAGCCTTTTAATACTCTGATAAGCTTGTTAAGTGCAATTTAACATTCCTGTGAAGTGGGTGCATATAAAATGAGATCTGGAATACAGTCCATAACTGATGATTAATGTGCTTTTGCCTTCCTTACAAGTTGTGTTGCTTGGCATCTCCCAAGGGGAGGGGGCAGTGGGGCAGTGCAGGGATGGGGTTGTGTCCCAAGCAGTGCCTGTTCTGTCATGGCATTCTGCATGGCATGCCCCACTGATGAGTTCTGGGTGTCTCCACAGAAATCTAGAAAGCACACTCATGCTGTTAGAGATTTTTCTAACAACTGTTTTGATTTCTTCCTGTGCAGCTTGTTATGGAATATTGTTTAGGATCGGCATCAGACTTATTAGAAGGTAGGTCACACATTTCTTTGGTTGAAAGAAAGAAGTATAGCACTGACATAGCATCACAGAACTGTCCTTGACTATATAGTTGCATTTGGGGGCAGAATTTGTGAGCAGGTGCAGTTTCCTTGCCAGACTGTGATGGTATTTCTGTGGAAAACCTGCTTTCCTAGGTGCCTGCTTTCACCTTGCTTCATTTTCTTTGAAGGTTGTCAGTCAGCTGTTTATTTTCCTCTGAGTTTTAGGTTCTCCTGTTGTGACAGTTCCAAGATTTATTTCTGAAAACCTTTGCTGTTGATCCTAATGCTCACTAACAGGTGTAGGGCTCTTGACTGAAATAGCTCTGCAGCAGTCTTAGGGTTTTGCTTGGTGAGGCCTTTTGTTAAATCATCGTTTTTTATCAGGCTTCTTGAAGTGAACTTTCTCTGAAGATATATGTGTGGCCAGTAAGTTGTTCATCTCCTTTCCTTGACAGAAGCATTTCAGAACAAAAGACTGAGCTGCCAGAGAGGCATCTGTAGTGCTACAGTTTATTCATGTGTGAACTGTCATAATTGTCTTAGCTTATTTAATGGAAAATTGAATGTTGAGCCTCAAATAAGTATTTGGGAGAATGGTCACAGAACTGACAGGAATGTCATTTATGGCTGCAAAGGAGTCTCTTTTTGATAATAAATAGCTGCAGGTTTACAGCTAGAAGATGACATCATTATAGAATGTATACAGTGAACTATTTTTACATTTGGTTCTCATACTGAACCTAGTCAAAGTGAACTTTTAGTGTTTTTTCTCTGTTTATGTTGTTAACAGTACTCACTTGCATGCTACAAACTGCATTGTTTAATATTGAATTTCAAATAAATTCTTTCCTCAAGTTCATAAAAAGCCATTACAAGAAGTGGAAATAGCAGCAATTACCCATGGTGCTCTCCAGGGATTAGCATATTTGCATTCTCACAATATGATCCATAGGTAAGTGCTTACACTTCTGCTGCCTCACACACTTACAGGTAATTTGTTTTGTTGCTTGTATCCCCTTCATCCCAAATAACTGTCAGCAGAGATTTATTTCTTTTTTGCAGTGCTCTTTTGCTCTAAAACTAGTGGTTTGTAGTAGCCCAGTATTAGTTCAGAATTTCTGCAGAATTGCTTTGAATCTGAGATTTTCACTGCTTGATAAGATGCTGATTGTTCCCTGAAGCAGGGGATAGCAAGGCAGGCTGAGCTCACCTCCATAGCTCACAGCAAGTGCAAGGCAGAGGGTGCTGGGGCAGGGGGGAGCAGTAATAATAGAAGAAAAAATCAGTTTTACATAAACACCCATGTTAAGAAGCACACAGTAAGTATGGGATGAAGATGTCCTTGGTGTTGGAAATACCTGCTGTGTCTTGGTGGGATGAATGATCAAGAACTGTGTTAAGCATTTAACCTAAGGGTTAAGGATTTTCTATTTGGAGGAAATGTGGGGTTTTGCAGCTTGAATATGTGAAACTGTCATGTTTTGTCCTAGAGAAGGTTTGTTGGGTTGGTTTTTTTGGGGGAGAGCAATAATACTGACACTTGTATTCCATCACCAGAGATATCAAGGCAGGAAACATCCTGCTGACAGAGCCAGGACAGGTGAAACTTGCTGACTTTGGGTCTGCTTCCATAGCATCTCCTGCCAACTCATTTGTGGGGACGCCATATTGGTAAGCCAAGAGTTTTATGCATTTCTGGCTTTGTGAAGTAAAAGGATCATTTATTGGGTATTTAATATACTTGGACTTTCTTGGAGCTGGCTTTGTAATCTTCCCCTTGTGGTGCTGATAAAATGTGCTTTGGAAAAACAAAGATTAAATATAAATAATAAGTAGTCTCTGACTTCAAGAAATGGTGAGTTTGTAGTTCACAAGAAGTAATAAAAATATTCTGTTGTTCTGCTTATGCTGACTTCAAGTGGTAGATTGAATCATCTGTAATATATTTTAATCACTCCCCCCCAGAGGGTTTAACAACTTGCATGTTCTCACCATGTCCAGTTGTTGAAATCACTGAAGTGATTTTTCTGTCTTATGAAAGGCCAGGTTCAGTGAACAAAACCCTTTGCAGATCCCTTGTATGCTTTTATCTCTGACACCAAATCTGTGGTGTTTACACAACTGCATGCTGCAATGATTCCAGCAGAGCTGGCCAGCCAGCTGAACTGTTGGAAATATGGAGAGCAAGGAGGAGGGTAATAATTCTAAAGGGAGAGCTGGGCAATGGACAGGAGCAGCCTCTGTGCAGGCTTTGTACTAGTGTGGGTGCCTGGTCTTTGCTCCCAGTATCTCATGTTCATACCTGATACCTTGGGGAATGATGTGTTTATGGGAGCTGCAATCAGTGAACAGTCTGTTTCATTGCAATGTGCTAATGATCATCATGTGTTCCATTGCCTGGAATTTTATGAGCACCAAATTCCTATTTTAGGATGGCCCCAGAAGTGATTTTAGCCATGGATGAAGGGCAGTATGATGGCAAAGTAGATGTTTGGTCTCTTGGAATTACCTGTATTGAGTTAGGTAAGTGATTTTCTTGGAAAATTATGAAATGTGGTTATTTAATAACTAGAACTTAGCTGAATCACAGTGCAGGAGATCTGTGCTTCCTTCCTTGTCCTAGTTTTAGAGAAAAGAGCAAAATGTGCTCTCTTGAGTTCAAGACCAAGCTCCAATTTGATGTTTATTGAACTGGTGTTTTCATTACCCAAAGAAAAGGAGTTCTGTAGACAAAGATAATAGCCAAGCTGTATCACTGAAGGTATTCACATTCTGTGGCAGGGGCAGTTAACTTTTGAACTGAAAAACAGTCTGCTGAACAGCTTTGGAAATAAACCACTGAAAGTGCCTGTGTCAAAATAGATTTGATCATATAAGTTGATTTTGTTTGCATGAAATTTTAAGATACATAACAAGTCCTGCAGTAATGAAGTTTTAAGTAGGAGGACCAGTTCAAAACTATATTCAGTGTATATTGTCACATGGGAATTGATTTCAGTGGAATTAGTATTTGTATTTATTTAAGAAAAAAGTGCAAAATAATCCAGTTTTGAAGTGACAACCTATAAATCAAGCTCAAAAGAAATGACAGTATTGCCATTAGGACAGACTCATTAAAGCAGAATAACAGCTGGAAAGGACTCTGTTGGCACAGCATTCTGTTTAAATTCAACATCCAGCATTTTCCTTCAACAAAACCCCAGGCTGAAGCACACCACCTTGCACACAGCACTGCACAGGCTCTGGTCAGGATGCAGCTCTCCAGAGGCACTTAGCTGTAAGTTTTTCCCAGGATGGTGAGGTTCAGAGCTGCTCCTTGCACCTGAGGCTGTCCTGCCAACCTTGTCAGATCTCATCGCTCCAACCCAACCATGGGGGAGCAGCAGCCTGGCTGGGCAGCAAGAGCTCTCAGGAGAACACTAATCCATGTGAACTGCACAGTTTAGCTAAAAATGCTGTCTGGCATTCCAAACTGTCAACTTCATTTTCTTCCAGCATGTGAAATAGATTCTTTCTTCAGAGCAGAGAGTTTGGTTGGGTTGGTTTGGGTTTTGTTTTTTTTTTTGTTGGTTTTTTTTGGTTGCCAATATAAAGCAAGTTGCAGGGGTGTGACTGTCATGACAGAATCCTCCTCCTGAGTGGAGTGAGGAGCCTTGGCTGGCTGCAGCACTCCAGGAATGCAGTGAGCTCATGGCCACCACACCCCCGGGTGCCTTCCTGCAAGCTGCACTTTGTGCACCACGGAGCCTCCGTTTCGGGCTGCTGCTGTGGTGGGAGGTGAGACTAGGTCAAGACAGTGGAGTGGTGTAGGCTGGGTCCATGTGATTATCTCATTTGTGTTGGGTTTGAATAAGCATGGGAAAGAAAGCAGAAAAATGAGATGTTGAGTAGTCTTCTCAAATTATCACTTGGTCTCCAAAACGGCCTCGCTGAGGTTTCAGTTTGGTGAAGGTTTCTGTTCAGGTGAGTTAAGAGGAGAAAAAAGTAGGGAGCACAGTCACTTAAAATAGTTTCATGGATAATCCTCAACAGCAGCAACTAGTTACCTAACAGATCAGAGAAGGTAAAATGCTACGTTTGAGGAAAGGCTTAGCTCCTCAGATTTACCCCTTCTGAGGAATTTGCAGGGCTTAGTCTCTCCCGGGGTAGCAGTGAGTGAACCACAGTCTCTGTTACATAGTTTACTGCTACTGTTGCCCCAAAATTGAGAAGTAAAATAAGAAAACTGGCACTATTTTTGCCTTGTTTTTTCTTTTTTTTTTCCTTTTTCCCAGGAGGAAAGTTTTCTGTTGCATTTTCACCAGTGTAGGAACGTCCTCGTGGCCTGAGCAGCTTCTCTGGAATGTTTATGGCAAGACTGAGCTTTATAGGTTTAACCCATAAACATTCTGATGAAGCTTCAATTTTGTTGTTACAGTGAGATCATCTCCTTCCTCATTAAGCTTTCATGCTGTGTCAGTCTATAAGAGTAACACAAGCTTGAAAGAGAGAGAAGAGCCAAAGAGAATGCAACTCTCAAAATAGTATAAAGAGTTGGCCTGTTACTGACTTCCTGCCCATGTGCTTAGTCAGTTAAGTGTGATTTGATGGTTCTTGTAACCAGCTTTTTCTTCATCACTGCTGTCCTGCTAGAATTAAGTATTTGTTAGCTTTTTAACAACTGTAGCTTAAAAACAAAAAGAGGGGTGGGGGGGAGGATGTGAAACCAAGAATGCTTAGTGGCTAAACACCGAGTATAGAGCTTACTGTTAACTTACTCCTATTTTAGTACATTGAAATGAGTCAGAGAACTCAACTATGATAAACCACATAATTTAAAAGCTTGAGAGGACAAGGCATTTGATCTTCAAAGCACTTTCATCTTCTGCAATGGTATAGGACATATGCCAACATATCTGTCTGATTGCAGGGTAGGGTTGGTTTGGGGTTCCGTGTTCAGGCAATAGGGATTCTGCTGATGTGGTTTTTCTTTTTCAAGGGATGTAAACTGAAAAAAATAAAATAAAATAAAAAGAGCAAAACTATGAGACTATCTCCCTGTATAAAAACTCTTTTCTTTTGTGTGTAGCTGAAAGGAAGCCTCCTTTGTTTAATATGAACGCAATGAGTGCCTTATATCACATAGCGCAGAATGAATCCCCTACACTACAGTCTAATGAATGGTGAGTATTACCATGGGAGGAATGTTGTAGGGATTGCTGTAAATGGAGTGCTTTGTCATGCTGAGTTCTTGAAATGGCTGGATTCCTGTCGGGAGGATGTGAGCTGGAAGGTTCTTACTAAATTCACTCTACACTTGATCTGCAAAACTGACCGATAACTAAATATGCATCTGAAACTCCAGAGTGCAGAGGGAACAGCACAAGGCTGCTGGAAGAATGAAAGATCCTGTAAAAAAAAATCAGATCAAGGGGCAGTAAACTTTTGAAGCTCCCAGGCTAGCCAAAAATTTGGCTTTCAGTGTTCTTTTTAATCACAAACCACACTGATTCCCAAGTCTTGTTTGTTGAAGTATTGCTTTGCAAGATGAAGACACCACTTTTGTGGCAAGTGTCTGTTGCATAAACTCCAGAAGAATAAAGCACATTTTGTGCCTCCCAGCCTAGACAACTGTCTTTCCAAACAGCAAACACAGTTAAACTAATTTCAGAAGTTAAAAACTTCCTAATTACATTTTTTTTCTAAGCCATAGTCCTAAACCTCTAACAAAATGCAGTGTGTCTTATTTTGATAAATTCTACTTTGGAGATTTTCCTGGTTGGGCTGTTTCATACCCTGGTGCTTGAGAAAACACTCAAGTCATCATTTTGTGCATTTTTCTTACAGAAAAAAAAAGGAATAATTTAGTGTACAAAAAAATTGCAGTAGCAAAAAAAAAATCTCATTACATGATGGGAGTGGGGGAAGAAAGAACTAAAATCTGTACAACTGATATGCCCCTGTTTTCAAGGTATAATCCTGCCCTTCTGAAAATGGTGTTCAGAGAAATAAAGGGCAAAATACAGAATTTTCAGCTTGCAGAAGGAGAGCTGTTGCTAAACAAATGATGACTTTAAGTCTTACCTGTGACAGATTGCACCATAGTGTGTGAATTGTGTCTGAGGGGCCAAAGGCATTTGAGGAATTGTGCACTGCTACCTTCTGTGGATGAAGCACCACAGAGCTGGAATGGGGCAGGGGCTCTGATCAGACCTTGAAGACTTTGTGCAGTATAGGATTTGACAGGGTTGATGCTCTCCCTGAGAGATGGGGGTGTCTTCCTTCAGATGGAAGAGCCATATAAATTGCCCTGTATTTTTGTATTCTTAAGCTGAAATACTATTTTTCTGGAAGCTGAGGTTATGAAGGGATCTCTGAACTAACAGCAGCTAGCTTTGGCTTGGCTGAGGATGTCAGAGGCTGTAGTATGAAGTACTGGGTCTGTGTGGTTCCTCCCCACTCTGCTGACAGTGGCCAAATGTGAATGTCTTGATTCTTGAATGAGCTTTGAAAATGAATCCAGGTAGTTAACTCAGATGTTTATTTGTTGGGGTTTTTTTTCCACTTTCCTTGCCACAGGTCTGATTATTTTCGAAACTTCGTAGATTCTTGCCTCCAGAAAATTCCTCAAGACAGGCCTACATCAGAGGAGCTTCTGAAGGTGGGTTTGCTTGTCTTTGTTTGCTGCATGAGACTAAAGGAGGCCCTGCCCTGGGACACTCTTCTGTCTCACCAGCCTGTTCTCCCCAGCCCCTTTTGGCTCTGGGTGTTGTGGGTGTACTGAGCTGCCAGCCTGGGCTGTACAGTCTTCTTGCAGTGTCTCTGGCAGTTCCACAGGTCACTCTCCAGTCCAGCCTTGTTCTCCTTATACAAAAGGACACCCCAACAAGTGACACTGGATCACCACAAACTTGTTGAGAGTTTCAGTTTCTTAAGCTCAGTCTATCCTTCCAGTGATTATAATTAATCCTTACAGAGCTGCCATGCATTAGCTAACAAATACCCTTCATTACTTCCCTCTTTATTCTATGTTATATATACCCCTAAAGGGTTTTTTTATCCTCTCCCATCACCTATGTGCTTTACATGTAGAACTGAAATTTTGCTGTTTTAATAGTATCCCTGGGGGAAAGGGGCAGAAGAAAGCAGTTTTTCTTCCCCATGCTTTTCCTTCACATGAATAAGAAGCCTCTGTCTTGTCTGCAGGTTTTCTTCTGCTTTATTTCTTAGCCTTTTCCCTCTTCTATTGTGCTCCTGTACACTGCAGATATTTGGTTTTCCTTGCTCTAGTCTGGAAACAGAACCAAGGTGGTAGCTGTCAGCTTTTTGCAGCAGTGTTCCTGAGTGAACACGACTCATAGCAGTCAGGTGTTAGAGCTGCTGTATTGTGTGCCTGGCTGTGATGGATTTCCTCTGTGGCATCAGTTGGCATTCAGAATTTTGCTAACTCGTCAGTCTTTGTACAGCACTCGTGCCATTATTTTGGGGGATTTTTATCCCAGTCATGTTTCTGCTAAATAGTGATATTTTTTCCCAAAATGTTGCTTTACTGGGAGCTGGAGGCTATTTATGAAGGTTCCAGCATCACCTTTTGGCATGTTTTTCCTTCAGTAGTTCTGAAAACTTTTGCCTCTTTAAAAATGGTATATTCAGAAAGTAAATGCAATTATCCAGGAAAGGCTTTGGTGTGGGTGGGTAGTCCTGCCATTTCAGAATTCTGCAGATTGGTTTTATTTTGAGCAATGCACAGCAATTAAAGAGAACATTGATGGAAATGAAACGTTGGTGAATGTATTCCTTCCACAGCTATAGTCTGAAACAGCTGCATGCCACTTCCCAGGGGCAGGTAGGGAATGTGACACGTTGGAAATGGCAATGCAGTTCTCTGAAGGAACAAAATGAGACTAGCAGTGGTGTTAATAATGACTCATGCTTGCATAGCACATTTCATCTGGAGACTGCAAAAGCTGCCTCTGACACACACACACAGAGGACTTGTTTTACCTATTGGCAAAAGGCAGGCACCTGTGCAGTGAAATGCAGAGGATATTGACAGAAAAAGGGCATTGCATGGCTGACTGTTCTAGGGCTGGGCTTGAAGGTTCACAGACTATTATGCCTTGGAGCTGTATGCTGAGTATTTGATTCTCAGGCTTTTCTAAACAAGGGAAAGTTAAATGATGAGTTAATTAACATTTGGTTAGGGGTATATAACCAATCTAACACCTTTAGCTTTTATGTTATTTGTTGCTCTTCCCCCCCTCTCAACCACAAGCAGATAATATCTCTAAATACCCCAACATCCAAAGAACTCTGGGTTTAAACTGAGCCTGATTTGTGGTATGTGAAATACCATTTCTGGGTAGGTTTTTTCCCATCTTTACTTCTTGGTGGATGTCTCCTACGGGAAAGCAATCATTCAGATATCTCTCTGGATCACAAAGTCTAAGAATAACACCAGTGTGAGCTGGGAAGGGAAGAGGGCTACCAAACCCAACTAGAGCTCACCTTCTTATCCTCAAAGCACATGCACTGGAGGCATGAGAGGTGACCCAAGGCATTTGTGTGTTCCACAGCACATGTTTGTCCTTCGGGAGCGGCCAGAAACAGTGTTAATAGACTTGATCCAGAGAACAAAGGATGCAGTGAGAGAACTGGACAACCTGCAGTATCGTAAAATGAAGAAGCTCCTTTTTCAGGAGGCTCACAATGGCCCTGCAGTGGAAACACAGGAGGAGGAGGAGGTGAGAGAAACTTTGGATTTCATCACTGAACCAGAGAGCAGTGCTGTCATTTAACTACAACTCGGATATTGCTAAAGGAGGCTCTTTACACACCTGGTGTAAGCTCTTCCTCTCTGTGCTTGGAATGAAGCTACCTCCAGGCACAAAGGAGGACAAACAGGGTAGATGCCTCCTGCTGGCAAGAATCTGTGCCATGTGTTCATGCTTGACCAGTTAGCTTCCAGCTCTACCTCATGGCTTTCTTTGCCTGTTTATAAGGATTCTTTAAACAGCAATTAGCCTCTAATTTGACCATACGCAGAAGGTCTTTGGAATTTTGTTTGGAGAATGTAGTTCTGAGTGTAAAACACAGAAATTTGTACTTCATTTTGATAGTTGTTTTGTTTGGTTTTAGCTTGGGTGTCATGTTTTGGGGTTGGTTTTTTTTGGCAAGGTGGTGGTGGTTTTGTTTGTTTGTTTATAAGAAAAAACAAAGTCATCAAGGAAATGAATCAGTCTTTTTTGGGTTGCATGCTGTAGTCACCAGGCAGAAATGGAGTCTGGGTTGCAGTTCTCTCACGAACAGAAAGGAACCATGTGAGGTACACCATCCCAGCTGAGTGCTCAGCTGATGCAGGTGTCAGAACAGTTCCTGGTGACACGCTGTTGCTGATAGATGATAGAGTTCAGCTTGTTAACAGGCTCACTGTTGAAAAGATTCTGACATCAGCCAGTTAATCTTGACAAGGTTGATTCTTTCCCCATCATCCCACAAGAGAAATGCTTGGTGGCAATGCCTGGAGGGCGGGAACTGCCATGACGTGGCAGGTAGATGCCTTTAGATAGGAATGGAATGAGCGTTTAATTTGGTGATATCCACAGATCCAGCTGTGATGGGTTTGGATTTTCTCAATAATTCCTTTCTCCTAGGAGCAAGACCACGGTGTTGGCAGGACAGGAACAGTGAACAGTGTCGGCAGTAATCAGTCCATTCCCAGTATGTCTATCAGTGCCAGTAGCCAAAGCAGTAGTGTTAACAGTCTTCCAGATGCCTCGGATGATAAGAGCGAGCTGGATATGATGGAGGGGGACCACACCGTGATGTCAAACAGCTCTGTCATTCATTTAAAGCCGGTAAGCACTGGATTTTCACTGCAGAACTTGGATGGGGTCAAATGGGAGAAGATTTGGTTGGCAGGGTGACTAGAAAAGTTGAGTGTTTCCTCACCCTGAGTCACTGACTGCAGGTTCTAACATTGTGCCCCAAACGCATGCGTGTACATTGGGAACTTTGGAAGGTTGCTCTAAAAATTATCTTCGTTGATTCACTAATAATTATTTTACTAACTGAATTGTTTCAAAAGCAGTTTGCTTTGCCATGAGGAGTTGGACTGGCAGGTTGTGAATAGGTTTATTATTTAGTGGATGCCCTTAATTCACAGACCATTGCTTCAGGAGACAAAGGATGTGGGAGCTCCTACTTTTTATCTCCCAGTTAGTGAATTCTTAAATACAAGACTCTCACTTGAGGCTGAAATCTGTTCCTGAAGCACCCAGCTTTCCAGCACTTGGATTTGAGTATTTGATTAATGAACAAAGATATGTATGTGGAAAAAGAAACAGCAGCAAGCCCTGGAACCCCTTCCCCTCCCTGCAATAGCTCTGCAGGGTGAAGGACAAACTGGGAGCGTCCCCTGAGCGGTGCTGCTCGCTCTGCACAGGGGTTTTCACACCTTTTCTGGGAGCAGCAGCTTCCCTGGCTAATGATAGGTGTGGTTTGAGTGTTTTGTTCTTTGCCCAGATATGCAGCAGACACGCAGGTATTTCCTCGGGGAGTTAATTAGTATATCATATCTACCTCCTAATCGCTGGGTGATGAATGACAAACTCAAAATAAGATTGTGGAAAACACCATGACAAATTTTAAGATTTGCTTTGAGGTATTTCTGTAGTGGGTGTAATGAAAATCTTCCTCTGTCTTTCAGGGTTACGGAGATGCTGGTTTTATCTTTCAGATTTGATATAATCCTTTATAGCTTTTATGTTTGTTGAAGTAATCTGGTTTAATGCAGTTTTCCTTTTTTTTTTTTTTTTTTTCATTTTCAGCTTTAATTAGTAAATTTCCTCTTACTAGGAAAAACGCACAATGAAATTCCAAAAGCAAAGATCCTAGATCAGGGCTATTGTTGCAATATATTCCTTCACCCAGCTTTTTGGGCAGGATGATCTTTCAGAGCTGATGAACGTAAAACGGTTTTTCTTCCTTTTAAAATATCTTTCGAACCAGCCCAAAATAAAAATCCTCACTAACACGGCTTCTCTTTATTCTCTCCTGTTAATATTTGCTGATAAGGAGGAAGAAAACTACAGAGAGGAATCGGATCCTCGAACAAGGGCATCAGAACCCCAGTCTCCTCCCCAAGTATCTCGCCACAAGTCTCATTATCGCAACCGAGAGCACTTTGCTACCATACGCACAGCGTCGCTGGTACGTTGGGGGCTTCACTGGGGTGGGAGGGGATGGCTTGGAATGGAGCTCTGTGAAGCTACTTAGAGCTTGTAGGATTTCATCAGAATATGAGCTACCTTCATTGACTGAGATGTTATCACTGGAATAGTTGAATAAAAGCTTACATGCAACATCTGGGCAAATGTAATTTGTGTAGATTGGGTGTTGTCTAAACCAATATACTTGGGAATGTATAGGAAACTATAATAGTAAGCTGGCTGTTATTATATGCATATTATGTATATTTGTGTGTGTCTATCTGCACCTTCATTGCAATGGGCTAAAAGACATTATGTAGTACCAGCTTTATAACAGTTTTTCTGCTGGAGCCCATGTGAGCTTATCTTCTACAGCAGAATTCAGTCGTTAATCTGCTCTGCTGCCATTAGGATGTGTGCTTTTCTTTACAACAAAAATGAGATGTCTTTACTGAATAGTTTTCTTTTGTGGTTTGAAGACTGCCGAGAAGCAGATTAAGAAAGACTAACTTCTTTTGGCCCGCTGTGGTTATACTCCCAGGTGACAAGGCAAATGCAGGAACATGAACAAGACTCTGAACTCCGGGAGCAGATGTCTGGCTATAAACGCATGAGAAGGCAACACCAGAAGCAGCTGATGGCATTAGAGAACAAACTGAAGGCAGAGATGGACGAGCATCGCCTGCGCTTGGACAAAGACCTTGAAACCCAGCGGAACAATTTTGCTGCAGAAATGGAAAAGCTCATTAAAAAGCACCAAGCAGCCATGGAAAAAGAGGTAGGAGGTGTTGGTTTAGCAGAGCAGTTTGTATTTGTTGGTTAACATTGAATTGTCCACTTCCCCTCACTGATGAAGAATGACATTGTAGTCTCTTACATGTCTGTTTGCAGGAGCCAGGCAAATCGCTAATTAGAATAAGGCTCATACATCACCTCCTTACTCTAAGGGGTTGATGTAACTAGAGGAAAGGTATGTCCTTGATGGCAGTGCATTGTACTGAGTGTCAGTACCCCAGAAAAAACACTGTAAGGGCTTTCCTTTCTCTTGCCATGCTGTCAATAACTGACTGCCATGGAGTGTTCGAGGCAGATTAGCCTGTGGAGAAACACGCCAGCTACGCTGGAATGTTCCCCACCTATCTGCTGCTGGATACAGGGGGTTATGCTTTTGAATAATTGAGAATGAAGTGGTGCTGCCTCCAGCAATGATTATTAATTCTTTCTTCATCTTGGACCTCAGTGGAGGGCTGAGCGTACAGTCCATCAGAAGGTGTTGGTGTTGGTAGGCGAGACTAGCTGAGGGGTAAGGCTGAGGGAGTGAGGCACTGAAAAGAGGACTTCTGCTGGGTGTGTTGTGGGGGGTGGAATGAAGAGCCAGGGCAGGCTCCTGAGAGCCATGGTGAGTATCGTGGTGGCTGTGCCACGAGTTCCTGCTCCCGGGGCTGACAAGGAACATGAGCTGTGACCCATCGGGACTCAGACTGATTTGCTGCTGGATTTGCTGTAGGCTAAAGTGATGGCCAACGAAGAAAAGAAGTTTCAACAGCATATTCAGGCCCAACAGAAAAAAGAATTGAACAGTTTCCTGGAGTCCCAGAAGAGAGAATATAAACTCCGTAAAGAGCAGCTGAAAGAGGTAACCCACCCGTAATGAGAAATGTGCATCTGGTGCAGTGTACGATCCGGGGTCAGAACAAAAAGTGCCACTGTGCGTGAGACCCTTGGCTGGATTGCAGCAAGAGCCCTGCACCTGCTGTGTTTGTTTCGTATCTTTGACCCAAGAATAAGAGGGTTTATTTCTATATTGGTACCTGTGTGTTTATCTTGGGAAAGTACAAACTACTCCATTGTTTAATATTCCTTTTTAGCCAGAAACATGCAAATTTGGCAGTCCTAAGGAATGAAAACAAGTAGTTGAAGAAAGGTCATGAGCATTTTTCTCATACCTTGTTGCTGCAGATATTAACCATGCACTGAAGCAGTTAGTGAAGTTTCTCATAAATTAAATTATATTTCTGTAGAACAGCAAGAAAACAGAGCAGTAAAGATAACCTGCAGATTTTTTTTTAAGGAAAATATCACTCAAACACCATTTACTTCTAAGGAAGAAAGCTGTGTAATAGTTTAATAATCACTATATTGTAGTGAAAATCATGACCTTTGTGAAATGCAGGGAAACTGTAGGATCAAACTTCCTGATTCTTTTTGTGGAGTGGCTGAAACTGTAAGCACTATAAATAATTTTTTTGAAAGACCCATTTAGTGCTTAACCATCAACTTGGGTGACGCAACTTTGGAACTTGCTCCAAAGGGGAATATTCCCAAACATAGGCATTTCCCAGGAGAGAAAAAAAAGACTGAAGGGCAGCAGAGCCAAAAAAGATCTAACAAAAACTATAGTAGCGTGGGCTCTTTGTAACAACATAGAATCTTTTTCTAAGTGGGCAGTAGATCACAGGGTAGCAAGAAACACTGATGAAACACAGAAGAGTTCTGTCTGGTAGTGAAGTTGAAATGTATCACAAGTCTGGTTGCTGTGGGGGCATCTCTAGTGTGCAGTTCAAGCATGCAGAGTCTTTTGCCAGAGATGCTTCAAGCTACATATTGAATAGAAAGGTGGAAACTGTGGCCTGAAGTTTCACCTGTGAATTTCTTTATATTGTTGGTGTAAGTTGTGGCATCTCGGTGAGTGGCTCTGCCTTGATGAGTTGCTTACAAAATGTGAGTTCTGGTCAAGCAAGACACAAAAACTTTCTGATGGGCTTCATGTGATTGGAGTTTTGTTTGAAGAACAGGATAACACTTCCATTCTTCTCCAGGTCCTTCAGGACCCTGTCAAAATATCTGTCAGGCAGCATCACGGGATGTCTGGGGGTCTTGGCTTTCAGTGGCAAACCCTCATATTTACATTTAGAACTAATATATAGGTCTGAAAACTGTGGACACGAGCCACCATTTTGGCCAGTTAAGATGGCTAATGCAAAAAAAAAAAGTTAAATTTTCTCCAGTGTGAACTGTTGCCTGGTGTCTCCTTAGATAACATGATAAGATGCATTTTGCAGAGGCTGGGATGGTACTGGCCAGATGAAGACAAGGTGGAACAGCTCTGAAATGTAGTTTAATAAGCAGTGCCATCCAGTAGTTCAGGACCAAGGAGCTTAGTGTGACTATTCCACAATTAATTAACTTGCCGTTATCAGGAGCTGAATGAAAACCAGAGCACTCCAAAGAAGGAGAAGCAGGAGTGGCTCTCCAAGCAGAAGGAGAACATCCAGCATTTCCAGGCAGAGGAAGAAGCCAACTTACTGAGGCGTCAGAGGCAGTACTTGGAGCTGGAGTGTCGCCGCTTCAAGAGACGGATGCTCCTTGGCCGCCATAATCTGGAGCAGGACCTTGTGCGGGAGGTAAGAGAACGGGCAGAGATATTCCTGGAGCCACCTGTGGGCCACTGAGCTCCTAGGAGCACCTGCAGTCCAACGCCAGTCTCCCTGAAATGCTGGTGACCATGTCAAAGGTGTTTTGATAAACTAATAGCTTGATAGGTTTTGCAGCGTTGTCTGGTAATCCCCGTGGCATTTGAGGGGATCGTGCAGAACCAGATGATAGAGCAGTGCCCTGTAATTGTTACATCCAAAAAGTCAACGGGCAGAGCAGTTACAGGCCTTTGCAGAAAATGCCTGTTGTGTGTTTGAGCATCTAGAACAGGAAGAAGAAGAGTGAAATGAGGAAGGAAAAATTACCAGTGCTGGTGCTGTCTGCTTCTGATAAGCCCCAGAAACTCTGCTCTGTCCTCAGATGCTCAGAGAGAGAGAACAGAGTTGAAATGTCACATTGTGAACGGAAATCCAAGTAAGTAGAATGTAGTCATTCCCTCTGTCCTCCCGTTAGGAGCTGAACAAAAGGCAGACCCAGAAGGACCTGGAGCACGCCATGCTGCTGCGGCAGCACGAGTCCATGCAGGAGCTGGAGTTCCGCCATCTCAGCACCATCCAGAAGATGCGCTGCGAGCTGATCCGGCTCCAGCACCAGACCGAGCTGACCAACCAGCTGGAGTACAACAAGCGGCGGGAGCGGGAGCTGAGGCGTAAGCACGTCATGGAGGTTCGGCAGCAGCCCAAGAGCCTGAAGGTACAAAGTGATGTAGGAGCTCCCGGTGCCAGCTGCCGGAGGTTCAGCTCGGGGCTGGTTTGCAGCCTGGGCAGGTCTGGGGCGTTCTGAAGCTGGTTGGTTTGAAGAGGTGTCTCGTTCTGTAATGCCTTCTAAGTGTCAAGTTGTGTAAGTGCCAGGGTGGGACTGCAGCCCTGTGAGCACTGTATGTATGGACCAAGGCAGTGGTGATCCCAGGTGGGCCACAGCAGCACTGTTCCCTCGTTTTCTTGGAAAACCTCTTGTCCTCAGCAATGTGCCTTCCTTATTGTGCTGGTTTAAAACGCAGCTAATCTTTGTAGTGCCCTTTTTCCTCAGTCCTACACCATTTTCTGATCCTCATCTCCCCCATACACAAGAATAAGATCTGTTTTTTTTCTGCAATGAAGCAGTGTCATTTGAAAACAATCAATAATAAAAAAATGCTTTGTGTTGCTGCATGCACCAGAACAAGCTGCACTCTTGGTCTTGGCTAGCTCACCTTGCTATTGTTTTTGTGTTAAGACTGGTATGCTGGCAAGTGTAGGGGGAAGAGAGAGAGTGAGAGAGAGAGCAGCCAACCACAGTGTCCTCAGGAAGCTCCTAGCACTGACCTTTGCCATGTTGTGCTCTTGTGGGTTTCTTGTGCTGCCCTTGGCTGACCAGAACTATAGGGCCTCTGTAATTGAGGCTCTTTGTGTTCTCATTGTGACCCTTCGCTTCATCCAGAGCAGTGCAGAGGTTTATTCTGAAGTGTCTGAGAAGGGAGTGTGAGGCCTTTCACAAAGCTGCCTGCTGCATTTCCTTGGAGGAGGCAGACTTCTTCTCTCCACCCAGCGTTCAGCTGTGCCAGTAACAAAATGAGTGTGTGGCATACTGAGCATGGGGTTTCTTTGTTGTTCTAGGTCTTTCCTCTTGGTGATAATTCCTATCTGACTTGGTTTTCACCACCTGCGAGTTATCTTCTTACAGAGAAAACAACCAACTTGAAAATAGAACATTGGAAAAAAAAACGAATTAAAAAAATACCTGATTTGGCAATATTAGACTAGTGTTAAATAGTGAAAACCTAGCTTGTGAGAACAAGGGACCATCTGATCGCTGTTGAGAATCTCCAAGGATATAGTGTATAAATAGCTGATGACTTCACAGGGAAGCTGTGCTGCACTCTGAGCTGAATAAAACTGAAGCAGCTGTATTAGGTTGATCCTTCTGAGATTAGCATGAATGAGTTCTGCCTCCCCAAGGTGATGTGGTGCAAACACGAGTGGGCAGCATGTCCGTCCTGGTTGCTGGGACAGCAGGATCAGCAGGCCCTGGGAGGCTGCAGGGGCTTGGCTGCCCTTTCCCCTCTGCAACTTCTTCAACCCCTTCCCTTTTCCAGTGAGGACGGGGCTGGGGTGTTTGGCTGGGAGCATGGAAAGCTTGTGCTTTGCTTTGCATGGCTGTGCTGTGATTAGCCAAGGATTTGAGGCTTGAGCTGTCAATCCAGCACCTCTGCGTATGCAGGGCGCTAATAATGCAGCCTGCTGGACAAGCCTGGGGTTTGAGCACAATCCCCTATTTATCAAGACTGTTCCCTAGTATTAACTCTTCTCTTGCTTCTGACTAATGCAGGCAAAAATTCTGAATTGAATAGATAATTTGGCTACTTGTTCAGTTTCTTTCTCCAGCAACGTTTTCCCTCGAGGGCACGTTTCAGGCTTTCCCTTTGTTATTTAGTGAGATCCTTTGTCCTGAGAGCAGGTTTTTTAACGGTCAGTGTCTGTTGCCACTCTTAACGGCACCAGAAGGGCTGATAACTAGAATTCACCCTTCAATGAAAACTGCTCTGTTATTACTTTGAGTGTGTTAATTGTGATGCAAATACCCTCTTGCTGGTATTTCACAGTACTAGGTCAAAATGATCTTGTCAGGAGTCTGACTGGAATTCTTACCCCTCCCTTCTGTTTCCTGTTGTTAAAACCTTTGGATTGGAAGCCTGTAAAACAGAGACTGGTGTCCAAGCAAGACTTCAGAGAAAGGGAGGACAAAATAGTTTGCTAGTGACCAGGTCCCTGATGGGAATGTGTAACCTGCTGACACTTCCCTTAAGGGCAGGGAGAAACAACCTTAAAGGTTTCCTGGAGGGAAGTAGCTCCCTGTGAATTCAGAATGGGTGAAAGCAGTGTATTCCTCTCAGTGATACATGCTTTAGTTTGAATGAAACCCATCTCTGTCCTGTTTTCTGCATCAGGTTAGCAAAGGGGCATTGTTGGTTTATGCAGCAGAGCATGCTGATGTCTAAATGGAGCTGGATATTTTGTGTGATCCCTCTGCATCTTTCTGGGTAGCTACAAGTGCTGTGCTTATTGCCTACCCTGCTGAGCCTTGAGTTAGTGCCAGGAGCAGGCAGCAGAGGAGCTGATGGGAGATGTGCACATGGATCTGCCTTGCTGGTTCAGATCCCAGAGCTCTTCCAGCTTATTCAAGGGACAGGAACCTGGCCCTGTGCTCCATTCCTGCCCCCACTGCTTCATGATCTCACTGTGCTGGCTGACGGGGAGTGACCCAGAGTGTTTACTGACTGCCCTCACCTAGGGGGTTTAAGGATTTTTGGTTTGGTTTGGTTTGATTTGGTTTGGTTTGGTTTGGGTTTTTTTTTGTCTTGTTTTTTCTTACCATGAAGAACTTACCTGTCTGTCAGTTAACCAGCATCACTCATCACTTGTGGATTTTGCTTAGTTTGAAGTATCCCTGCCAGCCTTCCTGTAGAAAGATACAGGCAACTCCAGAACACCTTCCTTTTCAAGGTCTTAAGACCCTTAGTAGACGTTAACCCTTGTGAGCTGCTCTGGAGGCAGGTAAGGCAGGAGAAAGGGAAAAAAACCAACATTATATCCTCAAGGTGATACAGCAAAGTCAGGTCCAGGTGCCTTTTCCAAGACTGATGTCTCCCAGCTCTTGTGTGTGCAATCACAGAGTTAGGTCTCAACAGGATACCAAGATCCTAGCAAGTGCAAAGGGAAAAGAAATCTCCAGTGAGTCTCCATTGGGACTGAGGAATTGTTTTGTTTGCCAGACTAGCACAATGCTAATGTTGCTTTTGGGGTGCATCTTTGAGTGACTAGTCTTTCCCAGCAGGTTTTTAGTATCTTCATGACAACCAGGCTCTTAATATCAAGGGTTAGAATGCATCTTATCTTCATCAAACCCTCAATGGAAAAAGTGTTGCTCTTTTTCCCCGTCCCTTCCCATGCACCAAATCTGCTTCTTTTCATAACATTAAGTGCTGTTCATATATGTATGTGCCACAGTCATGTGTAAAGTATGGCCTTTGGTGCTAATAAATATTAGTCCTGTCCCTCAAGAACTTTTCTTGAAAAGCAACACCCAGGACTGGATCCAGTCCAGTGACAAATGTGAGGCTCTTTGTGCAGAGACAGCTGTATTTAGGCTGGAGCTTTGTTATAAAAGTGTCTGTATTGTAATTGTTTTGCACAGTGGCAGTGTCAAAGCAGCTGCAGCAATAGTCATTGCCTCTTGTGTATTTTGCTTCCCTCCTTGCACTGTAGATGTTAATATACATTTGTGGATTCTTGAACTCATATCCTTAATGTAATCCCAAATATCCATTTGAATGGATATTTCTCCCATTTGAAACGTGCTGGTTTTTTCTTTGTTTGTGTCCCCTCCATCTTTCCAGTCAAAAGAACTACAGATAAAGAAGCAGTTTCAGGATACATGCAAGATCCAAACCAGACAGTACAAAGCACTGAGAAACCATCTGCTGGAGACCACGCCAAAGAGTGAACATAAAGCTGTCCTCAAACGGCTCAAGGAGGAGCAGACCCGGAAGCTGGCTATCCTGGCTGAGCAGTATGATCACAGCATTAATGAAATGCTCTCTACACAAGCTGTGAGTCACCTCTGAGGGACCCAGGGTTCCTCAGCCAAACAGGGATGTTTGCATTTTAACCGACCTGTATCCTGACAGCAGGCTGGCTGCTTCCTCGCTACGCGCGCCATACCCCGCACAGGAGCTCCTCTCTCTTGAAAGGGCAGCATTCCAACCCAGAGGAAAGAGCTATCCCCTTCCTCAGGGAGGTGGAAGTTGAAGCTGCTGTGGCAGAGATGCACAGTGATGCATCTGTGTGGCCAGAGGACTGCTTTTGCATGAAGTTTTGACAGCATAAGTATCCCCGTTAGAGCATCGTCAGATAATGTGCAGCTTGCTGTCTGAGCTCATTTGGGTTTTGATTTGTCAGTGGTACCAACCAAAGCATGTCCCACTGGTGGAAGGTGCTCATTGGGTCATGAAGGAGTCCAGAGTTTTGACTGTAAAGCTGAAATAAGGGTATAAGTACTGTGAAAATTCTTGCATTCCTTCTCTAAGAGATTCCTTCTTTAAGGAATGACCACATGAGCGATGCTTTGAGTCTTTGCTACAACTGAATGTGCAGCTTTCTTTCCACTTCTTGCATATGGCTCCTGCTCACATCTCTCTGTACAAATCTGACACTGTGAGGCAGGGTAACTGGCTTAATTTCTGTCTGGGAAAGTTAAAAGTTCAGTAGCGTTCTGCTTTTAGGTCTGTGTCATTATATTCTTTTGTCTAAAGTCCTGCACTGACAGGGGGGATGAGGACTTAAGTCTCCTGTGTACAGGTAATTGGTTAATCCAGTTGAACAGAGCAAGAGATCTTCCCTTGGCCTCTGTCTAAAGGACAGCTGTGGCTGTTGGCACCTCCAGCAGGCTGGTCTCTGCAGTAGGGATTGTGGTTCCTGAGGCACCACTGCTCATCAGCATCACTTGGATCAGCGCTGTGGGCTCACTGTCACCAGGCTTTGTCACTATAGGCCTCTGTTCAGTGAAATGAAGAACAATAGAGACCAATTGTCTTGCTAAGAAAACAAAGTGCCATCCCATTCTTCTCCCCCTTCTCCCCGCAGTCCTCCCCTGGAGTGTCAGGAGTGGTTACCCCAGAGTGAAACGTCTCTATTGTCTGTTTTCCCCAGCTGCGTTTGGATGAAGCACAGGAAGCAGAGTGCCAGGTTTTGAAGATGCAGCTGCAGCAAGAACTGGAGCTGCTGAATGCATATCAGAGTAAAATCAAGATGCAGGCAGAAGCCCAGCATGATCGGGAGCTGCGTGATCTTGAGCAGAGGGTATCCCTCCGTCGGGCCCTCCTGGAGCAGAAGGTAAAATGGGCTTTGGAGCATCATGAGCTCCCTCAGTATTTCAGATCTTGAATTGCACTGTGCTTATCAACAGAGAGAGAAATTGCTTTTACCTTGCTGTATGTAAGTCACTCAGACCCTAGGGGTGTTTGCCTCTCGGAGATGATCGCTCAGTGACACGCAGACAAAACTTTCTGCCAGCTCAGCCAGCCTGTGTGAGCAGCTTCTGGCTGGGATAGAGCTGCTTGAAGTGTACCAGAGGGAGTTATGCCTCTCTGGGCAGAAGGGAAAGTGAACTGTTCTTTCTGTCTCTGAGCTGCAGATGAGCTTCCCCAGCTCATTAGAGGACAGACAATAACAACTTAAAGCTAGGGAGGGGCTTTTGGAATTTGCATGATATCAGTCATAGGTATCTTTGGGGAGGGAGACGGAAAAGGTAAAACCTATTTGAGATCCTGTGTTTTATGACAGCATTATTTCACTGCAGATCTGCTCCATTTGCCAAGCTGTGGAGCCCAGGCTGTGGTTTCCCTATAAGACTGTGTTCTGGAAATGCTGCTCTCTCTGCAGCATTCCCCTCAGCACACGAGCACGGGTGTGCTGCTGCTCCCTAGATTTCACCTTAGAATTGTCTATGTGTATGAAGATGCTTCTTGCTGGAGTTAAGCTCTTCTGTGCAGTGCCAGACTTGTGGGGTGTATAGAAGTGTGAGTGGCCTGCACAAACCAGGGCAAGGCTAATGCACCAGTCAGGGAGCAGAAATACACCATCAGCCTTCCTCCTGCAAGTTTTGTTTCCCTTTGGTGGGTGCCAGCCACTGCTGTTCGCCCAACAGTTGCCAGCTTTGCTGATTGGCGATTATTAAATTAGGGCAATTACTCCGTGGCCTGGAGGTTCTTTACACTTAACGTCTCCCAGAGGCTAACAGATGGATGCTGGGTGGATGTAGGGCCCTCCCTCCTCGAATAA
The DNA here is from genome assembly GCA_024611195.1 of Ceyx melanurus. NCBI lineage: Eukaryota > Metazoa > Chordata > Aves > Coraciiformes > Alcedinidae > Ceyx > Ceyx melanurus. The sequence goes on along the minus strand of JANHGL010007838.1, from coordinate 10,940 downwards.
AACTGCTCCACCTCACGGTCAGCCAAGGAAGCATCTCTGAGAAGACAGCACAGTCCTGTTGTGCTTTGATCTTATGCGAGTAGACACAAATCTCTGGAAGGAAATGGATTTGTGAGAGTTCCCATGTGGCACTCGCATGTGTAATAGCTGGTTTTAGACCCATCGATAGTTATTTTGCTCCTGTCCAGAAGACACAGCTCCTGTGTTTGAGAACATTTGTGCTGGGTGTGCATTGCCCTCTGGTGGCATCATCTGCCAACAGCTCTGGGAAGAAGAACCTGCTACTGGCCACTGCTCCTGTCCAGGGGAGCAGCACACATTGCACTGCACGTAATGTTGTGCTAAAAGTTAAGTAAGGCCAGTGGCTTAAGGAGATGCACATCAACCTGTAGTGATGTTGGTTTCAGTCTTTCATTGTGGACTAGAAGTCTCTATGTGTAAAAAGCTCCTGAAAAACCTTTGGCATCCATAATGACAGGGAGCTTAGCAGTGCTGCCTCAGAGAGAGGGAAAAAGTGATTAAAATAAGACCCAATATAATTTTTGTGTGTGTATGTCCCTGTGTTGCCTTAGAATAGCAAAAAAACTGGATGGCCCTTCAACTTCCATAGGTTTATTTAGCAAGTCCTGGCATGTTGCAAGTCAGAAAGTCACAGGCCAACACTGAGATCGTTTCTTGGTGGGGTTACAGTCACGTGGCATCAGCTCAAGGGAAAATGTGTGGGTGCAAAGGTAGATGTGTCCTTCTGCAAAGGAGTTTCTGGGGAGGAGAGGTGTCATTCTGTTCTGTGGTGGATTGCTCAGCTATGTCACCTGGTGTTTGCTTTTGTGTGAGAACTGAAGCTGGCAGCTGGAGAAAGGACAGGTGCAAGATGGATGAATTGATATGCACAAATATATACGTAGCCTGTGGCAAAGTCAGTCCCTGATGTTCAATAATAAGCCAGATTCCAGAAGTTAGTGTGTGCACAGGACTCGACCTCCTCCTCAGCACAGTGCTCTTTATTTTTGCTGGTGCCCATTGCCATGGAAACTCATCAGAGCATAGATGGCTGACTGGGGCTAAGGAGGGAGTAGCCAGCCCCATTACACACAGCCTTTAAGTGCCAGTGGTGAGGCTGTGCCCGAGCTGTACCCTGCTGCTGTGTTGTTTGTGGTGCACCAGTAACGAGCATGTCCCCAGAGTGTCTTTAAAAGACTTCAGATTTACTCATTTCCTTCCCACATGCCTCAGACACTTCATCTGCAGAATCCTGCATCCCGAGGTTGTTTCCAAGTGATGTCACTCCAGTGCAGTGTGCTGGGCCTGCCTTGCTGTGAGGTTCAGTCACATTAATGCCTGTGTGTTACTGTGAGAAGCTGGGCAGGCTGAAGACACTGGAAAAGGAGGATTCTGCTTAGATAGCAGGACTGGGGAAAAAAAAAAACAACAACCAAAACAAACAAGTGGAGCATTTTAAAGGGATAATGTTAGAGAAGGCACCTCCTTCCTCTTCTGCCCTTTCTGAGGCAGCTGACCACTGCATGGCTTTCAGCAGGAGAGAGCAAGACCCTCACAGGGAGAGTCCATGTCACTCACCTAGTGCTGCAAACAGACAAGTGGGAAAGGCTGACTCTGAAAGCCCCAAATGGCTCAGGAGATGAGTCACACTGGAGCAGATTGTTTCCTAAATTCCAGATGAAATCACTTTGCATACTCCCTAAGGCAGCAGAGTGCTCACAAGTACAACAGCTCTGCCCAGTACCTTCAGCACAGACCAAGATAACACCTCTTGGCCATGTTGCTGCTGACAGCAGGGGAGATGCCAGTGAGCTATGCTAAAAGTCTTGGCTGCTGCTCTATACCCATTTGGTCTTCTCCACTGAGGCCAAAAGTAGCTTTATTTTCAGTGCTGGCAAGAAGATAATGGAGTGATTCTTTGGTTCTCCACCTGACTGCAAAGATTTTAGTAAAGAAGGCTTTCATCCCTATCTGATGGGTGTCCAGAGGCCATAGCCCCATGTTTTCTGTACTTGGAGAGCTGATCCCAGTACCTCTACCAAAGCACTGTTGGAAGCTGACTTGGAACAGTGTCACAGGGAAGAAATTAGAGTTGCTAGCTTGCATGTCATCTAGCTAATGATCTGCCACACAATTCAAACATCCCTGCCTGCATTCTTCAGCCACACACCCTAGAGAAAGTATCAGGGTAATGAAACAGGGGAAGCTTATTTAGGAAAGGGGTTCTTGGGAGGTGATAAACATGAGCTAAGAAAACCTGGCCAGTGGATATTGGAGAGGAAACTGAGTGTGGGCTCGTACACTGAATCCTGGAGAAAATAGCAGGTTGTCATCATCAGATTCAGCTACAAACAGTGAAGGTCACATTAAGCTGTGTTGGCAGGTATCTGGCTGTATAGGCACTGTGCTTGGCTGTATCTGAAGGTGCTTTCCCAGTAGGCTTTTATGGAAGCTGTAGGCTTTGCTGCATCTTAAAAGATTAACCTATGTCAAGCTGTTATTATCACTGCAGACTTTGGATTCACATCCCTAAAGCCTCTATATTCACCAGGGAGCCTGGACCAAGCTCTTCCAACTGGCATTCACCACACTGGGGTGTGTCGGGGTCTTAACCTTTGGCATTCGCAATACACCGTGGGGCAGGGGACACCTGCTCTAGATCCAGCCTTGGCTAGAAACCTGGGGAGAAAGTTGTTCCTCCTCTTGAGACTCGAGGCCACGCCTGTGCAGGAATCCTCTTACCACAGACTTGTTTCTTCTTTTCTTTGTTTTTTCTTCCTTCCTAGATTGAGGAGGAGATGCTGGCGCTGCAGAACGAGCGCACCGAGCGGATACGAAGCCTGCTGGAGCGCCAGGCTCGCGAGATCGAAGCCTTTGACTCGGAGAGCATGAGGCTAGGGTTCAGTAACATGGTTCTTTCTAATCTCTCCCCCGAGGCGTTCAGCCACAGCTACCCGGGAGCTTCTGGCTGGTCCCACAATCCTACTGGGGGTGCAGGACCTCACTGGGGTCATCCCATGGGTGGCCCACCGCAAGCTTGGGGCCATCCAATGCAAGGTGGACCCCAACCATGGGGTCACCCCTCGGGGCCCATGCAGGGGGTACCTCGAAGTAGTGCTATAGGGGTCCGCAACAGCCCCCAGGCTCTGAGGCGGACAGCTTCTGGGGGACGGACGGAGCAGGGCATGAGCAGGAGCACAAGTGTTACTTCACAAATATCCAATGGTTCACACATGTCTTATACATAACTTAAACAATAACTGAGGGTGGCAATTCCACTGGAGCTGTCTGCCAACAGAAACTGCCTACAGACACCAGCCCAGCAGCCTCCTCAGTGCGGTGCTGACGTGTGGAAGCTGGGTGCACATGGAATATTGTATTCGTTTTGTAAAGCATTATGTTTTGTGTTTACTAACTGGGATGTCATAGTATTTGGCTGCAGGGTTTGGGGGGGGTGGTTTTCTGTTGTGGTTTTTTTTTGTTGTTGGTTTTTTTATTTTACTTTTTGGAGGGGTCTTGGGAGGGCGTCTGAGAAATATATGCAATTAGTCAGAAGAGTTGGCTGGTGGTTGTCACACTGACAGGACAGAAGGGCCTCAGACTTGCCCTCGTCACGCCATCTGTAGGAAGTCTGAGGGAGAATGGAGACCTCCTCCCATGTCCATAAATTTCCAACTGCCACCCTGCAAAAACCAGGCGAGCTGCCTTTAAACCAACATCGTGGGGAGGAACAGCTGGATCTTCTGTTCCATTTTTATTTGTCGTTAAATTGGATACATTTCGAGGGTATTGCCTCTGCCAAGAGGCATTTTCAGACACTTGTAGGTGAGGAAGAAGGGTGAGAAGAGAGGCCAAGAGACACCAGGGCTCCGCAGGGCCCTTCTACACAAGTGCCCACTCCGTGGTGTGAGAAGTGGAGATGCCTCAGAAGGCACCGCTCAGCTTCCTGAGAACTCTGTAGGTGAAACCTGGATGGAGGGAACAGGCTAGAAATGTTGGTGTTCCTGCTTTGGCACTCTCTGACCGTGCTGCTGGTAGCTCAGACGAGGTGGGGCAGAGGAGAGTACGTCATGCACTTGTACAGCTAATACTGTGACATCTCATTCTAGCTAAGCATCAGAATAATTCTTGGAGCCCAGTGTAGTCCTTTTTGCTCCGTTCAGAAACGTTAAAAGACTTTCAGCCAATCAGTTTCAAATGCCAGAGGTATTTTGAAGGATGCCATAGTCACAAAATGCCATTGAACAGGTTTTTCATTATTACACTACATCCACCAATTTATTACCTTTTTGGCTTGTTGCAATTTCCTGTTTACATGTAGAGTGTAGCCAACTGTTTAAATGTTTAGTTGCCACAGTGTACCAGGAGGAGCTGAGCCAATGCCTCTTTCCCAGCTGATGACTAACCCACATCACCACTGTAGATCTTGCTGCATGTGAGGCTCCTTTTTATTCTTTTCATTGCTGCAATACTTCACAACTTTTTACAGTCCCTTGAGATGCTGTGATATTTGGGCAGCGTATCACACCAGGCAAGAAGGCACTACTTCCAGAGGCTCCTTGGAGCTGCTGTACTACTGAAAGGAAGCGAAGGAGGTTGTGAAATCCATACAGTGATAAGGGGG